>DF240256.1:0-57184 GCA_000507305.1 Breviolum minutum Mf 1.05b.01
CAACGTATTTATAACCCATCCAAACCCTTACAGAGAAATCAAAAAACAACACCTCCAGCCTAAAAGTCCCCCCACAACACCTTCCTTTCCTGGTCGCCTCCATCTTCAGGCAATTCTGGAGGTTTTCCCTCGGTTGATCAATCAGATGATCGTTGAAATGATGAAACCCGATGCTTCCAAGAGTGCAGCCATCGCCACCTTCGAAGCCTTATGCAACTTCTGGCGTACCTTCCGATGGTTGGTAGACACCCGACCAAAGCTCCGAACGATGGTGGCTACCAAGTTAATGAGCTTTGTAAAGGAGGAAAAGAACAGGTGGGGGGTTTTGGAGGTTTCTGGTGTTTTGTTGTTGTTGTTTTTTGTGTGTGTGTGGGGGGGTTTGGTTGGTTCGCTGTGTATTGTTTTGCGATCTTTTTGTTGGGGGTGTTATGTATAGTACACTTCTCATGAGTGAAGGTGCCTTTTTTCATTGGAAATAAAAGTAAAAAGATCATCTAGGTTCTGGCTTGGTTGTCTCTCACCACTGATCAGCACTCGTGAAAATTGCTGGTGAGGCATAAGGATCAGTGTCCTGATTTGGGTGCTTTGCTGGTCCTCTTCACAGTGTTGCAAGGTGACGCATCCTGTCCAAAGCGTGAGGAGTTTTTGAACCATTACGCAGATGCTTGAATTTGTTTAAGGTGATTTTTTACTTTTTACATTTTTTTACCTTGGTAAATCACCATTAAACCACCATATGGGAAAATATTGTTTGATAGTTTTTTCCTTTTCCATGCATCGTGGCCATGCAAAATCCAAGGATGAGAATTCCCTACGTTGGGTTATGTGGTGGCAACGTTCCGGCACAGCCCCTGAGGCAGTTCCAGTATTTCATGCGACCCAGGTCTCTCGCGAGATCCTCATGTTTCAATTGACCGTTGTGGAGGTGGTCATTGGTGACGTGCCCAAGACGTTGCAGGTAGGTCTTGTCAGCCGGTTTTGTTGCAATTTGAGCTCTTGAGGGGGTAATCTATTTTTGTCCTCCCTTCTTGAAAGGCATGTCTATAAACTTTGAGTTAGTATATAAGTGCAGTGTGCATGTATACGGATATATGAAATTCATATAAGTTACACCTGGAATTGCGACATGAATTAAAAATGAATCGGGGAAACTTCTGAAATGGGTGTTTTGGATCTGCAGGAGATGGAGCTTAGTAACTGCAAGTTGCCTGAGCGCTTGGAACGTTTACAGCAGCAGTGGCGTGAACGAAAGGCTTCGGTGCAAAATTGGCAGTTGTATTTCAAATCCCTCGGCGTCACGCCACCACAATTTGCCTCGACTGCTGAGTGGATTGCCAGCTGTGTGAAACGGGCGGAGGCAAAGGGGCCGAAATATGGTGGCAAAAGTGATGGTTCCAAGGGAAAAGGTGGAAAAGGTAAAGGCAAGGGAAAGTGGTAGACTCCACTAGACCACCTCAGTCAATGAGAACAATCAGTTCCCACCATTGTACAGTGTACAGATTTTAAAGTCCAAGCTCTTGAGCTGCTGGCAGTGTGGGATTTCACTGGTGGTAACTTTTATCTATCCATGCCCAGATTTTAGAGGCAGGATGTTGTAGTTTCACTTATTTGGAAGTCCCCGATTTTTGGGGCATAGTCCATAGTGACACTCAAACATGGGAAAAACACAGCGACGTGAATTGGCCGTGATTTGTCACATCAGTGCTCCAGGGACACAACAAAATGCACTCTTTATTGGTGAAACATACGTCAATGTTGCTTTTTTGAGGGCGCTGAAACATTGTACAGGATTTTTTGGTCAAGGACGTGCTTATTGTTGAATCGTACTGACAAGTCTTACTATATCAATGTATAATCAATGTACCATATGTTGTTTGTGTACTTACAATTCCCCATCATTACATTCTTGTCGATGATTGTTACAAGTTACAACGATGATTGGAGAAACATTCAATTCCTTCCTGAAGATGGTGACGGTCCAGGTGCATCAAGCTGAGTTGAGCCCTCAGGTGATCGGGGCTGGGCCAGAGCGATCTCCTCCGGCAACAAAATTATATAGGCAAAACAGTGAAGCAAAGAAACAGCCAATAATACAAAGAATACATTTAAAAATACCATGTATATAAATGATATGTAAAGTGTTCCGTGATTTTTATTTTGTTCAAAAACCAATGCTGAATGCTTTGGAAGATCTGGTGTTTTGTTTCTCCCAACCCAAGGCTTGATGCCCCTAGGGTAGGGCGTGTGAGTGTGGAGGAGCAGGCCCTTTAGTGGGACGGTTTGCAGCCTTCCAGAGATGGCCTTGGTGTGTGCTGGTTTGTTTTGTATCTTGACATATTTTGTATAACACCTGGANAGCCATCTACTTTCACTACGGTGTATATTCTTTGTGAGATTCTTTGTGTAGACAAATTGCGTATAGATATTCCATATAGATGGCTTTTCCAGGGACGTCCTGTTCCTGACTCATAAACCCCAATCTGTTGAGTGTTATTGAATCTAGGTCCGGTCCCGAAAAGTATACCAGGGAACAAGCTATTACATGATAGGATCTTTGTGGATTTTTATCATTCCCCACTGTCAAACTCAAGATTCATGGGTGTTCCATAGTCTTATATATACATATGCTTATACGAGAAGAGATCTCATTGATTTGCCTTTTTGACCACAAAAAACACCAGGCAGATCAATTATTCAAGCAGCTTCAAGAGCAAGGCTTGTTGGTCGATGAAGAGGGATGGCTCAAACACCAATCAAACATTTATGTGTTCACTGTTCCTGTTTCAAGAACCCTCCCCAAGTGGATGATCTTGAGATGACACTGGGCAAGACAGTGATAAGATTTGACAACCCTTCATGCTTCACCAAAAACCCTTTCTTTTGGAGGTCCTTTTGGGCCTGGAAGTAATCAGCTGATCTCACCCGATTTCATCGTGCGAAGTGTTCGGTCGGGTTTCCTAGCTGGCCGTGTTGACAGTGGGTGAAGTGGAATGGATGGACATTCCGGCAATGCTATCAGTGATGAAAATGATGCTGTTGTTGAGAGTGAGTCAGTCATGGTTGTCGTTGTTCTTACTATTCTTGTTCTTCTCATTATTGATGTGATGATTGCTCATCGAGATAAGTAATTGTAGATATACATGTGGGCCTTTCCATTTATTGTGTGTTCAAGGTTTTAGTAAGGAGAAAGGTTCGACATGGACGAATCATACCCCCGAATCATACCCGCGAATCATACCCCGAATCATACCCCCGAATCATACCCCCAAACCATACCGCCGAATCACACCCCACACCTTACTATTATTACCACTATTATTACCACTATTATTACCACTACCACTACCACTACCACTACCACTACCACTACCACTACCACTACCACTACCACTACCACTACTACTACTACTACAACAACTACTACTACGTACTACTACTACTACTACTACTACTACTGCTACTGCTACTGCTACTGCTACTGCTACTGCTACTGCTACTACTACTACTACTACTACTACTACTACTACTACTACTACCACCACTACTACCACTACTACCCGAATCATACCCGAATCATACCCAATCGGCCCAGGGTGGCCAGAGTCAGGTTAGTTCAGTTGGTAGTGCGCAGGGCCTGTAAAGCTTAGGCTCAAGGCTCAATTCCCAGCCAGTGCTGATATGAAGGTTTTCGGCGCCGCGAATCATACCCGCGAATCATACCCCGAACCATACCCCCGAATCATACCCCCGAATCATACCTCAAGTCAAACCTTTCCGTCCGGGCACGGATTAAACGGAAATAGCCATGTTGAAACGCATAGAAAGCCTTTCTAGTACAAAATCCTCAACTCCATATTCTTAAGGGTAGGAATCTCAGTACCACATGACTCGATACTCTGATATATTGTGATACTTTTCCATGGCAACTGGATGCACTAAACAGGGTCCCTGTTTTGTTTGCCCTTAACAAAAAAGCATGGCTCAACCTCAACAGCCTCAGGTTGATTAAGACGAATCTCCTGCTGCAACGTAAGATGTCCAACCTACTGGAGTGGCGGTCAGAGGTGGGAGTTTGGATGGATGGATTGGCGTCAGACGTTTGGTAACCCGAAAAAAGTTGCAAAATGTTGACTTGGAAGCATATATTTTGTTCATATTCTGTCAATACCTACAACTACATGAACTACATAACTACTTTATTTCATATTTGTTTGTAGACTTACAGTTTTTTCGGGATTTCCCACACCTTCAACCAACGGGTGTTTTTTTGATATAAATGAGCGGAAATTAAGGAAGGCACAAAACGCACATTTCCGACCGAGGTTTGGAAAAGCGTTTGGCAGTTTGGGATTCATGAACCATCCAGGGCGTCGTGTTTTTTTCGTCTCCAGGCAACGGTGAAGAAGTTACAGATGGACTTGAATCATGAGGCACTGTGAGATGGTGAGATGGTGAGTTGAAAAGTGATTCCAGTGTTCAGAACTATCAGAAACTATCAATTTACTTTTGGTATTTTGTTTTAAAGATGAATCTGCTGAATCATGCCTTTGATGCCAACAGGTCACATATATTCTAAAGATCATGATGCAGGTGAAACTCGATGCATGTGATATTAAGTAAGATCCTACCCCGTCGTCACTCCTGGAACGTATTTTCCAGGGGTTCTTGGAGTCATTTCTACCACCAACTCCATTTGATGCTGCAGGCATCCTCAGCTCCCAGATCAGGCAGTGGTCAAAAGCATGGTTTTTCCCACTTGTGATTGGACCATTGATTGACGTTGTGGTTCATGATTTTCTGGGCGTTGGCGTATCCTATCATCCTGAGATCCACAAAATTTCACAAAATTCCATAAAAGCTGTCAAAATTCCATGGGAATCAGAAAATAGATGGATGAACCTAAGCAATCTTGAATTTTACGATACAAAATATGACCACTAAAGAAATTGTAGTCCCAAACACGGCACCCCGCACCGCAGGTGTACCTGGACAAGAAACTGCGAGCCAGGCAGAAATCATCCAATTTATGGAGATGATGTATTCAAGTGGTTGTTTTAAGGGCTTTAATAGGGGAATCACCACTGTGTCCTTTGATTCAGTTGTGGGAACCTATGAAATCTATATAGTATATATGACTATATATGATATAATATATATATATATATACGTATCTTATTTATACGTATGTATTTTATTATTTATGTTCCTACATGGTGAATGGTCAGTTTCACGAATACCACAGCTCTAGGTTGGTTTTTTTGAAGTTTTAGGTTGGTGAAACAAATGATACTTTTACCAGGGGGAATGTAGTGGAGGGATCCTCAGGTGGGAACCCCAAACATTGAAGGATAGCTGGTTTTTTTGCCCAGGATGCTGAAGCTTTGAAGCAGCTAATTTTCAGAAGTTCAGGTCCAAATTCTTGGACCTGGGCCACGGTTTCAACATGATAAGCCGCAGATACGCTGCCAGTTTTGATTCAATGATTTTTTGATACGCCGAGTTGATAGCTTCAATAGCTTCCGGATGTGGTTGCGATGTGGATTCATGACTTCAGGGTTTACTTGGTATTTATACATCTCAGACGTTCAAATGTGAGCTCCGAAAGCGGTTTGGAAAGGAGCAGGGAGTGCAGTTCAGGAACTTGCATTCTAGTCAAAATTCAATGATTCTGCAGATATTGACTAGTGAGCAAAATGCTCTGATCTGAATAGATTTGATATGATTTGGCCTTAATAAAGCAACATGTAACATAAACCCTTATAAACCCTTTTGGAACCATCCCCGGAGTTAGTTCGTATTCCCACCATAGGCTGGCAGGGACCACATCAGTTGGGGAGGGGATGTCAGAACTTCACATCAAAACGGAAGGAACTTCTCCAGCAACAACAAGGACCCGTGCTGCCAAGAAGCGATGCAGTTTGTTGAATTGGTCGTTTTCAAGGCATATTGATAGATATTGTTTAGATATGAGTTTCAAAATGAATACGACTTGTGAGGTTGTAAAAGTTATGATTCTTGCAGTTTGTTGTGGTGGTTTAAAATAATTACTCAATATTGCATTTTTGTGTATAGTGATCTAAAAACATTGTTGGCTCTTCGTTTGGTAGAGCATATCATTTGCAAGAATCGCAGTCATGGTTTCAGCTCCCATTCAACATAGGATACGAAGAGCTAAAGCTGACCCACGAGAAGATGAAGCATGCGATGATGTCCCAGGAGCAACAGAGTCTGGAACATGCTAAACTAGAGATGGAAGCAAAAGCGCAGGAAGAGAAAGTGCGAAAGGAACTGCAACTGAAGTCCGCTGAGCTTGCGGCCACAAATAAGGCTTTATTGGAGGCAAAGCAACAACACCTTGGGACCAAAGACCATGCTGATTTGCTTGAGAAATCATGTCGACAGCTGCAAAGCGAATATGAGAGCTCTGAAGCTCTGATTGCAACCCAGCGAGAAGAGCATGCAACGCAGCAGAAGCAGTTGCAGAAGATGACTTCCACAATGTCTGCCAGTACATCTGATCGGGCAGCAGTATTGGCAGTGGAGCAACGACGTTTGGCTGCAGTTAAAATGGCTGAGCTTCTACGAGCTTCTATATTTTTTGTGGAAGAGAACTGAAGACATTACGATGTTGGATAGTATGACGTTGTCATGACATTGGCAAAGATGTAACGAACACACAATCACGTCATTTAAAATCATTCAACCAAGTATTATTTGCTTTGAAGAATAGCGGGTGGTGCAGCTGAGAAATTTGGCGAATATGCACATCTCCCTTGGCTTGCTATAGTTTCAAGATGCTAGCAGCGTATGTACGACCTGTGTTGTATTGAGTTTTGTTTCCTGTTCTATGCATAGGATATGAAGAGCTAAAGCTGACCCACGAGAAGACGAAGCATGCGATGATGTCCCAGGAGCAACAGAGTGTGGAACATGCTAAACTAGAGATGGAAGCAAAAGCGCAGGAAGAGAAAGTGCGAAAGGAACTGCAACTGAAGTCCGCTGAGCTTGCTGCCACAAATAAGGCTTTGTTGGAGGCAAAGCAACAACACCTTGGGACCAAAGACCATGCTGATTTGCTTGAGAAATCATGTCGACAGCTGCAAAGCGAATATGAGAGCTCTGAAGCTCTAATTGCAACCCAGCGAGAAGAGCATGCAACGCAGCAGAAGCAGTTGCAGAAGATGACTTCCACAATGTCTGCCAGTACATCTGATCGCGCAGCAGTATTGGCAGTGGAGCAACGACGTTTGGCTGCAGTTGAAACTTAAAGACATTACGATGTTGGACCGTATGACGTTGGCAATGATGTAACGAACACGCATTTACCATCATTCATTTTAGATTATTAGATGATTCAATGGTAACCAGTTATATGGAGTATTTGCTTTGAAAAGCATCAGGGTCGCAACAGTGGAAAAATGATGAATCATGTGGAGAATATGCATATCTCCTGTGGCTTACCATAGTTACAAGGTGTTATAAGTGTTGTATGACTTGTGTGGTCATGGCAGGATGTACAGCATTTATGCACTTTATGTCCCACTTGGTAGTTGTTTTGATTTGTCTTGTCAGGATACGAAGAGCTAAAGCTGACCCACGAGAAGATGAAGCATGCGATGATGTCCCAGGAGCAACAGAGTGTGGAACATGCTAAACTAGAGATGGAAGCAAAAGCGCAGGAAGAGAAAGTGCGAAAGGAACTGCAACTGAAGTCCGCTGAGCTTGCTGCCACAAATAAGGCTTTATTAGAGGCAACCAGCCAGAATCACTCAGATAGAACTGACACATCTCCATTGAGCCCTGTATCCTTTCAAGACGGTCGCTTTGAACCAACAGATTCTATCAAACCTGAGGGTGCTGGTATGGCAGCATTGAGACGTGTTCGTGGAAACATTACCAAACCTTCAAATACCCAAGCTGAAACGTCCACCGATGGAGGATTGAAGGCAACCACGGCAGCTTTACAGAAGTTGCGTGCCATCACTGCAGCAAAAGCTTCTGGATCTTCCTCCCCCGAGGCAGAAACTACGGAAATTTCACCCAAATCGCCACCCGTGGTTCTACATGCAGCTGCACAACGCGCCAAGGTCGGAACGAGAATTTTTGGGGGAAGGAGAATGCATCCATTGTACTTTTGGTCGGTAGTTCTCTTAATGTTCTGTGTATTCATTGTCATGTTTCAAACTGGACACATTGAAGCTCTTTCATCATTTTCATTCTCCCAAGCCTTTGTTTTTTCCTTTTGGGATGTAAAATGTGTTAACAAATTCTGCCAAATGCGTTCACAAACCAGAAACAAATTCCACTTGCAGGCCAGCAACCTTCTATTGAAGGCATTGAAGACTGCTAGCAACGAAGCTGGTTGAAGCTGTTGAGTTCTTCGTGGAAATCATCATGGAATGATGTCTGCAAGATACCAAGGGGTCTTCAAGACCCCTGGATGCAAGTTGTTCAAGGAGCACAGGTTGAAGCTCAATGATGCTCAAGTTGATGAACAAGAGCAAACCTGGAGGTTTGCAGCTTGGAAATGGCATATTTGTACCGGTGTCGGATAGCGGTAGCAAGGTCGTTATAGTGCTGAATGCCCAGATGATATCAATCCCGTTTTGATTTGTTGGATGTATCTTAGCATTGCACTGACTTGGTGTTGCAAGTATTTCACACATAAGGACAAAGATGAACAAAGTGATGATATATGTGTTGCAGTGTGTGCATCAGTGCAAAACACAAGCTTGTTCAACACGGACAATCGAGTGAATAGTGCCAAGATGTATTGCCATTAACAATATCATTCCATCTCGTTGGACAATGTACGTTCCTTTCAGGCTTCCACTGATGCCAGCTCTGGTGGTGAATTTGCGCCCTTTGAACAAGCCCAGAAACGCGGAGAAATATCTGGATCAGAAGATAGAAGGACATGATGAGTATTGAACAGGCATTGAAGAGCATTGCTGGCAGTGTCAATTTATGTTAACCTTAAGAAGGCTTCTCAGATTTCCATGGGATACTATGGAGTTTAGATGAGGAGGATCCAAAATTTAAGCCTGTGATTTGGAGAGGCTTCGCGAGGAAGAGGTTGAAGATGCTTGCACTATTTTGAGACAGCAAAATGCGCTTTAGAAAAAGAAGTGAAGAAGACATCACGGACGGGAGGCATGTTTTTTGATGTGGTCAACTTGGCAGAACATGGCCAAATACCCGCTTGGAAGCTGCTTTTGTGAGATGTTTTGCTTGTAAAGTGTTGAGTTGAGACGGTCGGACAAAATCCTGTAACAGTTGAACAATACCAGTTGATTGTCATGTTTGTCTAGAGTGTTTTAACCAGCCCAACAGGTGCTGGATTTAGTCCATCAATGCTGAGGTTTTTTCATGTTCCTCCTGTTCCCATTGAATTTTAGGTCGTTCATTTTGGTCTAAAAAGAAGTAACCGTCGTTTGGTTATGTTACAGTAAGTTTGGTGACTCTAAACCACACCATTTCCTGAAGATGTGAATGCAGTTGTTGGTTTATTGGCTTTGTTTAAGATGATAGGAAATTGCTTGGAGTGGAGTTGGTTGCAAACAATGCCCCAAATCACATTAGCATCGGATGCTACGAGATGTCAATGGTAGTTTGATACTATCATCATTCCCCATCATCCATCATCAATCATCTATCATCCATCATCCATCATCCATAATCCATCACCCCAAGTGCATGTCAACATACAAGATTACTATGTTTACAGTTACCTTTTTTTATAATGTGTTCCATCTTTGTGCTACTCATCTCAGTGTAACAAACAATCTGAAGAACTTCTTGATAGTTCATATCAGCAACTTGTTTTTTTGTCTCTGGGCGCAATGTTTTCCGGATGTTTTTTCGCGATTTCTCAAGGAAACTTTCCTTCAGGATCCAGGTTAGGAAAGGATTATCCACAGCTGATCTTATTGAATCAGACCCAACTTCCATTGCGATGTTGTTTTTTTTCAAAGAGAAGTTCGAAAAAGATCACGAAAGTGTACGAAACTGTAGAATTATTTCAAGAAAACAACAAACATTCGAAAAAAGATCACGGTGCCATTCATGGAAAGTCTGGAAGTCTACAGACATGGCGGATGGCCAGGTGCCTGGAACCCGGTAAGGATGCAACACATGTATTTATATGATATATGTTGCATGGATATATGGATATACGGATATACGTCAGAAGTTTGCACACAGTGCAGCCAAACGATACAGACTTCATGTCAAAAAAGCAAATATCATTTGGTTACAGATGTACACGTGGACTACTGCAAGTACTACTGTAGAACGCTTTGAACCTAGATGGCTTTCCCACGTTATGGGACAGACTTCTTCCACGCACATGTGGACAAGTTTGCTGCATATTTTAGTGAGCACTGAGCACTGTATGTTTGATGTCAATGTTTGATCAAAACTTTTGACCATGTTCAACCTTTGCCTCCAGGTCCAAAGTGGTCTTTGGACTCCTTACCGTTGCGTCAATCAGTCGTCCCGGTGGTCGTCCCAAAAACTGTTGCGTTTCGGGACCCGTCTCACGGCTTCCCAAAGTGGTGGTTTTGATTGACGGTGACCACATTGGACCCCCTTGGTTTGAATCCATCCTGCAGGCCGGGTTTTTCAAGCACTGAGAGGTTTTTGTGGTTTAAAAAAACGTGTTTTATGAAAAATGACCCTTGGTACTACATGTATTATATGTTCATTCATGTTCATCTATGTTCAACTATGTTTATTTGTGTGTGTTTTTTGTTCTATGTTTATCTATGAACAACTATGTTCAACTATATTCAGCTATGTTCATTGTGCTTATTTATGTTCAACTATGTTCATCTATGTCAAACTATGTCAAACTATATTCATCTATGTCAACTATGTTCAACTGTGTTCATCTCTAATCGTCGTTCAGTGGAAACCGACTCTGACCAAGAAATAGAACCATGAGGGAGCCATCTTCCACCGAAGATTTTTGAGTCCTACAGTACTTGCCAACCAGTTATCCCTGGTATTTTGAGGTATTTTGGACACAGGCTTGCAAGGTGATTTCGTAAAAGCAATGGCAAAGTCAGAAAGTGCAAAACTTCAAAACCTAAATCCTCCTGTGTGTAGGAATTGTGTATACAACGTGTTTATGGAATCTCAGTGTGAGGCTGGACTCGTTCCGTGGTTGTTATGTTCCTTGGTATTGCGACCTTTTTGCTTCGTCTCAGGCAGCTAAGAGATTGGGCTCTGTGCAGGCATCATGATTCTCGGCTGCAGCTGCTTTATTTCGATTGATCACAGAACCATATTATATATACACATGATTACATTATACATTCACAGTATCCATATTTACATTATATTGTTAGATATATTTTTTTAAATACAAACATGTATATACATATATCTGATATTTTACACGCATTACATCATGGACAGTATCTCATTATGAAATGTCCCTAATGATTTTTTGTTTGATGGTCCCAGAGGCCACCTGAATATATTTTGTTGCTTGATGACTGCGACCTGACACAACTTTAAGTGGGATGAATAAGATGGTTCCAGGGGGCAACCTTGAAAAAAAATGGATCAGTTGGAGTATGTTTTTGTTGCAAGTGTTGATAAAAAAAAACATGACATGGGAGTTTTTCAGTTTTATATTTTTCCAGTCCTGCTAGTAACTCTTTTTCCTCTCAGCTGCCTTCTTGGATTGCCATGCTTTCCAAGATGTGTGCCCACCACCAGTAGCAGTGGCCGAGGTTACTAAAATAATGACCGTTTCTCGAATCTTCCCATTTCGTGGTCATCAGATATTGAATTAGGGTGGATACAAGAGACATCTCACAAACCAGCTTTTCTTGCTTGTTTCATGGAGGTTTTGGTGCGCCACACTTGGCACAACGTTGGAAGAAGGTCCTGGAGAAATGGGATGTGAGCTTTGAGCCCGTTCAGAGGACAGGACATGTTGGATGGTGTCGAGTCCTTGACAAGTTGATGTAGGGTGCTTTTTGTTGGGATCTATCTACTAAAAAGTATCCTAAAGTTGTTTCTTGCAGATTTTTGTTTCTTGCTAAGTGGATTTGTATAGTTAGAAGTGTACAGATGTCATGTCCGAACCCTAAGAACTCTTGTGTTTTACGTCATCTCCAGGTATGCTAGTAGAAACAATCCACCAACATGTCCTCTCCAAATCTCCAGGGAGAACACAACAGAAAATGTGGATCCAAATGATGCGGCCATCATGAAAGCTGCGGATCTTTTTGCGACCTCCTCCCCAAGCACCATCATTGCGATTGCATCCACTGACACTGACTTCTTGGAATCTTGGAAAAAATCTCAGTGAAAAAACACTCTGACGTTTGCTAAAGTCACAAAGCACATGACACTACTGCGATGAAATCAGAATGAAGGTAATTACTATAGATGAATTCTATGTATTATTCCATGTGGTGACCCATTCATCTTCCAAATTGACTAAGGATTATCATATTGAACTGAAACAACGGGGCGTGACATCCTTGGCACTGGTACCTTATGAAAGTGATTTCAAGCGATGTCAACAAGCGGAGGTACCTGCACCCTGGCGTGAAGATGGGCGTGAAGGATCTGGGTGGGTTCCCCTTTAAAAAAAAGGTATAAATGGGTACCCTCCAGGGAACTAACATATCCCCCCAAAAATGGCATTTTGAAGATGATTTTCCTTTTCCCGTTTGGTGGGATATGTTAATTTCCTGGAGGGTATAAATGAGTGAGTAGACAATTGATGTCAATGTTGTTGTTTAAACAATTTGTGTTCCATCAAAGTTTTTGTAAACTGTTTATGGTTGATAGTTAACTTTGATGCTCCCCTATGCTAGGAAACCTTTTAGGCTGAACCACCAACCAGAACCACTTGGTTCAGCGCAAAGGTGAGACAACCAGAATCCTCGAGTTGTGAGTCGCCAATACAAATACTGGATGTGTGGCATCAAAAATGAAAGATTCATCATGCTACTTTTTTGCATATTGTCTGTGTTATTCCATAGGTTTCCCTGGAAGTACCGGAAGACGTCGTCCAGGGGTGTTGCTCTGATCTCAGGTAATACGTTTCCAGATTCCTGGAACAGATCCAGGCTTTGCGGAAGCCTTTGAGAATTATTTTGGAAGACCTTATGATGAAAAAGAAGCTGAAGCTGTATATTCCAAAGTGGGAGAAGGACCTAGAATTCTAAAAGTGGCAGAATTGTCACCCAAACTATTGATTGAAAACGGTTTAACATTTTAGTTGTACATGGTTAAAGGTTTTTAGTGAGTCAAGGCATGTGTTGAGGGATGATATACTTCTTAAAGGTGCCATTTGTCCTTCCACTCTCATTATTTATCGTTGAGTGTTACATGTAAATCAAGTTTGAATTCATGAAGAATCAATGATGTACAGATATACCGTATTGTACCTGCGTGGCCAACGTTCGCGCATTGTTTTGGACCAGAACAAAAGCTCACAAAACCTTCACAAACACTAAGATGAAACGTGAAGCATGCTTGAAGAAAATGGAAAGTTCTGATACCTTTACCAACTTTCTGCTTACTCTCCGCGGAGTGCCAGGACTGAAGCGTTTGGGATATTTGTCAGAGATGGAAGCTGCGTTGCTCTTCACCGACGTTTCGTTGGAAACTTCATGACTGGGGGGGAATTTGGAATATCAAATCCGAAACGAGAGACACACAGCCGTTGTGAACCGGAAATATACGACATGAAAACTCTGCTTGAAAATCCCATGGGGCCCATGCACTCAGGTTTCCAACTACCAAAGCTCTGGCGATTTTCTTTCACGTCAACGAATTGAAGGACACGTTTGATGATGAATTTCCTATAAAGGCATTGGGTGTTTGAATAATTGTATACAAGGATTTTGCCATGATGTCGCGATGATTTCAGGGCTTGTTACTTGAGGTCCTACTAGAACTGCAATTTTTTGGGGCACCAAACCAATTGATCTTTGGATATAGAAGTTTTCTTTCTTGCCATCACCAACATATCCAGATGTTTATTGTCACTCTAATAGTGCAACTCTTTTTTGGGGGTTTGCCTTGTTTGTTCTCACATTCCTAGTTGCAAGTGGTATAAAGTCGTGTTTGTTTAGACTCTTGAAATTCCAAGTAGATGCCTCAAATTTGCATATTTTCAGAGCAAAGCTACACCAAACGAATCAAGAAGGAAGGAGAGGAGCAGAGGGACCAACCAAACAAACTAGTTTGATGATGGTGATAATGTTGATGTGGTTGTGATTTGGTTTCAAATATTATCTTCACACCCATTTGGGAAAGATTCTCATTTTGCCGAGCATATTTTTCAGTTTGGGGGGTTGAATCATTTGGTTCAACCACCCACTAGTGATGTGAGAATCATGTCAGCCATGACACCTGAGAGCCTCAGGACCTCCGACTGTATCCATGGAGTCTTGGTGCTTTTGAAGCATTGCCACATCTTAACGTTGCCAAGCGCGTTGAAGCGTTGAAGTATAACTTTTATGAGGTGGGTGATTTTTCCTGGGTTGAAGTGGAAGATGGATGGGGAGATCTGGTGGTTTCAACCGAAGGTGCTTTTTTGTAGATGTCAAAAGTCTGTGTCAATGTTATTTATATATATATATATTATGTATACCATTTGCAGCATTTTTGCTGATATTAGATGTTGTGTCCAGATGATGCTATATATGACAGATTGTATATTTATGATTATACATTTATGATTTATGATTATTAAGGGCTGCCGCCCATGCCGCCAACCCCCAGCAAATTGGAGAGTGTATTAGAGCTTTCTGATAGCAATGGGGACACTGCGCTCAGCAGTGCCTTGCGTTTGCATCTCAACTCAGTCCTGACAACCGGCCCAACCCAGCATGCCAAGGCCTGCCACGTTGGACCCCCAGCGTGTCCAGCTTCCACATGCCCAAGCTACTGAACCCCTCGAATTCAAGGAAGAAAAATGTAGCCATGGACACGAATATCTGGCCATGGGCGTATGCAGTGGCACAGAACGTTCAAAGAAACGACTGAAATATGAATGTCCCTATTGCCATGTAACAATCTACAGCACGGTGGAGTCTGGAAACGTGAAGGCGGCCGGGCATTGTGGCAAGCAGTTTCGAGTCCAAAGTGGTGTTGTCACACGCAGCTTCACCCACGCATGCCCCAAATGTGGCCAGCAGATTCAATCTGCGAAGGCGAGTGGCAGGATAAANACGAAATCTGGCCTTGGAACACCGCCCCCGAAAGCCGCGAACAGCAAAACTCTTTCAGCTAAACACCTAAACACCACTTGGCGACCAAACTTCTAGGCGCGCTCCCCCTTAGCGAGGGGTCGGCGGATATATGAGGCTATAGATCATGTATGTTATGTATTTATATATTAATACATACATATATCACATATATGATGTATGAGTCCTACATCACCATGGTTTTCATGTACTCTTCAACATCAGCTCGCAGGCCTTTGCTGGTCGCAAGCGTGGAAAAAATCCTTGGCATGTCGAGGACATTTGAGGTTGGCTAGTCATCTTCTTGGAATCCAGGGTGCAAATAAATTAAAGGAATAATAGTTGGTCTTCCCCCGAAATTCAACATGGAACCCCAAAAATGATGGTTTTCCAAAAAGTCAGGAATTTCCTCTTTTTTTGGGTGCTATTTTCAGGTGAACCATGTTAATCCTTTGGGGGGTCTCGGTTAGGAAATTACACCTGGACTTGTGCAAAGAGTGCTCCAATGGCTTGGATATGAGGCACATCCCGTTGCAGAAATGTGAAGATGTTCACCCCCCTACGATATATGTTGAAGGGAAGATATTCTCGTTTGACTGATATGTTTTTTGCATTTTTCAACTTGGAACCGTAGATATAACCAAACTTGTGAGAGTTTTGGGCTGCTGGCAAAAAAAATACGTGTCATGATCGCATTGAAACATATCGTTTATGTATGAAAAGGTCGAGGTATATGTGGCGAATGGGGTGCTTTTTTTGCTGGTGTACTGTTTCCAGGCAGATCCGAAAGTGATAAGCACCAACCTTGAAACACCTTCCCTGAAGTTTCAAGGCTGAATGATTCTCAGCACCAAGCAAAGAGATATATACCCTTTCCTGAAACTACTTGTACCGAATTGCACCTGAAAATGGATGGTTGGAAGATGATCGGTTCCTTTTGGGGATAGCTTCCTGACAGGTGCGAACTGTGAGTTTCAGGGAGTGTAAGTCCTGGGGCAGATGGTGTTGGGCACTGTTTGCAGGTGGATTCAACAGAGTTGGGCATGGAAGAGATGGAAGCCTTTTGGCGCCGGAATCGAAAAGCATTCAGGAGCCTGAAATTTGTGGATGTAAGCAACGAAACCTAAACCATTGCAAGTGGCCTATGTTTATCAGAAATTTATCCTTACTTTCTTATGAGAAGTTAAATTTAACAACAAGTAAGTACCATGTACTTGTTACTAACATATTAGTTATTAGAATGCATATAAATAATATGATAGATGATACTGATTGAGTCACTTTCCATTTGAAGTTGCACAGTTTTGAAGTCAGCTCAGGACCAACCTGAAGAAAGCGAACCTGAAATTGCCAACAGGCAATGGTCCTGAAGCCTTTCAGGATGCTGAGACACCAACTTATGAAAAGTTTCAGGTAAAAACAGATATTATATAATTACCCGTAGAAGGACTCCATGATTTTTTGATAAGTTTTTAGCTTTTGGGGTGTCATGAAGTACCATGGTTTGCAGAACTCAGCTGTTGTATCGCTACATCATCGGCTCAACATGTTTCAATGTGTTTGTTTTTTTTGTTTTCTTGTGTGTATTTTTGTTTTTTCTTGTTAATCTCTGCCTTCAGGAGAAGTTGATGTTTCTGGACCAAGTCTTTTCAAATACCGGAATTCGACAGCAATGGAGGCGACCTCCTGATGAATCTGAGATTCATCTTTGGTTTCTAGCTTTGCAAGTGTACCCCGCAGGGAACTAACGTAGCCCATCTTGGGAAAAGGAAAATCCTCTTCAAAAGTGCCTTGAGATGGGATATGTTAGTTCCCAGGAGGGTGTATCAGTAAAGCAGTTCAAGACTGCTGGTACCTGTGATTTGTTGAACTCACACCTTGGGAGCAGATGTTCTCTTTTGGCAAGATGAAGATCCCTATCAAACAACATCCGGGATTTGGGTAATCACTTTGTTTGGCGGCTTTGAAGATCGGAAGAGGCTGTAAGATGCACGTGCTGGGTTCCAACAATGAAAATGTATGCATGTATACTCCGGCTTAGACATAGTTGCATGTTACTTCATCGTTTCTGTGATACACATCTACATGAAATATGTACATGTTCATCCACATGTTCATCCGCAGCTCTTCTGCATGACATGGTACCAAAACACCTGTTGCAGAACATCATACCGATGATTGGATCCAACCTTCACCTGGGATGGGTTCAGTTACCAACCAATCGAGGTTGCAGCGGAAGAAGTATCTCAAGGTTGGAGCGGCTTCCAAGGAAGAGGCCTGGGGCCATGATACCGAGGAGAAGACGACGTGCAGAGGCTAAGCCAGTAATCAATCCAATTGTGACTGTTCAAATTTTGGTGTTTTTTTTTCAAATCATCATATCAATTTGATATAAGTTGTATTTGTAAATCATGATCTTTGCAAAGTGTTTTCATCCTCATAGAAACATGTTGCACATAGTTGATTGGAAGGCCGGTAGGCATATCTCACCTCCCAAGCTCGGAAGTTGAAGCAACCAAGGCCTACAGGGCCTTGTGTGGATTTCTTGAAGAGAAAGGAATTACAGTACCCAAGTCCTATGTCACTTGGCTTACTAACCTCACAACTTCTGTGTTGATTGACAGAATCACCATTTTATTGACCAATCTGTGTTGAATCTGAGGCTTTGATACTTTGCATCTCACAAGATGCCATCATTAATCGTGTCGATCCGCTATCTCGTGATGAAAAAGATACATGCTTCGCTAAAGGGGAAGGGAACTGACATGGGATCCAAGCGATCCTCAGACCATTCTATACCTACAGCACCATGGAGCCACATGTCAACATGACATGCCTCAGAGTTGTTTGTTTTCAGCGTCTCAGACAGGAAGTGATGGGTGTGAGGGGTTAGCACAAATCCATTTGATCCGGATAGGCCAAACAAAAAAATGAGGTTGAGAGGAATTCATTGTTCATCAATTGTTTCTGTTCATGATGTTCTAAAATGATACATCAATTATTTTAGCTCAATCTTGAAAGTTTTCTGGTCTCTGCTCAAAAATTACAAACCATTTACAATGTAGATTTCATATTCACAATTCTTGCCTGATGGGTAACTCAAGATGAACAAATTGCTTCCCTGTTGCGCTTCCGCCATGGCTCATGAGATGTGCACGGAGTCTTCGAGTGGCAACCCGAGAAACGACATGAAGAGACACCCATGTGCAACGAACATTTAAGAGCCGGAAGAAAAAGTAGGAAAACAACAAGTCAAAGTACTGGAAACCAATAATCAACTTGAAAACACTATGCACATGCAATTTTGAAACATATATTAGTATGTTTTTAATAATTTTCTCAAAGTTTGGTTGTATTTATGCTTCATGGATGTCGTTTTGGATGTCGTTTCTAAGGCACTGCAAGTGGCACCATGGGTCAACAAGGACAGCTCCCAAAATTACCCAGCCTGGTAGGTACAATGAAGAATCATTTCCCACTTCTACTGTTGATGTAACAAATCCGGCGTTTACCAGTTGAGGTTGGTAGTTTATCTACCAATATCTAGAGGGTTTGGGATACATCCAAACGGTGGTTGTTTGGGATTTCTGAACCATCAACAGTAGATTCCCAACTTCACGGATTTCATGGAATTTCACGAATATGCCGGCTGGTCCAAAACCAGCCCGGAAGAAAGCCCGTCTTTTCAAAAGTTGTTGTTACTGCATGGTGTGTGTTTTCGCTTCATTTGAAGCTAGGCTGTGGATTTATACCTATGATATAATAACATACAACATGTAAATATACGCGTGCAGTTTCCTTGAGAAATTCCCATGCCAAGCAATATCATACAAGGCAAAATGATTGTGGGAAAAAGCTAGGCATCCTGACTCCTGACCTGAGGTCCACCCGGATGTATCTTAAAAATGGGCGACTCAAGAGTCGATGATTGGTAGGAAATAGCTTGACGTCTCAAACGAATTGCTGGTAGGAAATCGCCGCTGCAGTTGCAAACTTAGTTTTTGGATTTTTATGATGTATCATCAGAACAAGGTTAACGTACTTGTGACATCATCAAGCTTCATGAAATTCGTACGGTTTTTGTCATGATGTACGCAACTATCTATCTATGTCAACGGTCTATGCTAAGGGTTATTGTTGATGTAATCATGCGATTCGGATGCCGTTGTATGTGTGTATACACCTCTACATACATATATATATATATATAATTTATATATATATTATATACNTGTAATTTACCCTGTGACCCTGCCAAAATGTCAGGTTTGGAGCGAAAAACTGGGTGAGGTTTAGAGGATCACTTTGGATCACTTTGGCAGGTGATCCAATACTTGGGTATTATAATGTCTGCCACAACAACAAATTGTGCCGAAGAATAATAGATATATATATATATATTATATACCTAGAACCCAAATGACCCCTATTTTTGAAGGTAGACCCCCACAAAACAAGGCCTTTTCCAATCAAAACAGGGGTCATTTGGGTTCTAGGTATATATATATATATGATATACGTAACATCCATAGAAAGCCCATGGCGTTTTTTTTAAGCTGAGGCGGAACATCCCTTGGCACGCAGTATTCAAGACTTGGCCATCGAGGTGGGCTTTAAACCAGCAACCCACCGGAAAAGTTACCCCCTGAAGTTTAATAGGGATTCTCATAAAGGTTTATCTGGGTGGTGGTTTCAAATATGTTTTTAATGTTCAACCCTATTTGGGGAAGGTTTCCAATTTGACTAATATTTTTCAGATGGGTTGAAACCACCAACCAGTTATGTAATTACTAATCCCCAAATAATTGAGTAGTATAATCCACTATATAGTTGCTGAAGTTTAACATATTTTCCCCCCCTCCCAAAAAAGTGACCGAAACACCAATAGGAAGCCGGATGATAGTCTTCCTTTTCCTACCGTTTTTCAGGGGCGAGCTGTTTTTCAGGGGTGTAACATGTTGTTCCAAAAAAGGGATCATTTCAACAGGAAACTTCATTTTCCAACCGTTGATATTCAAGGGATATGTTTAGTTTTCGAGGGAGTACCCATTTTGGGGCGATCAAAGTTGATGAAAATGTATGGTAAAACTTTGATGGATTTCCCTATATTTCCCTTATAATGATACCTTGCTGGGGTTGATAATGTGATGATCCCTGGTGGAGGGTAGTATTTTTTATATTTTTCGGGAGTCACACCATTTTGAGCCATAGCCTGATATTGATATATTTGTTTGCAGAGTGTCGTGTATGAAAACTCTGAGACAAACTTCAAGATATCTCGAAAAGATCTTCCAAAACCAAGGATGTGATGTGTAGATTCAATTGCATGGTTCAATAATATGTTTATTTTGCACCAATTCCATGGTAATGTTTTTTGCTGGATTTCCCTTCTAGGTAATATGATGACCCCGTGGCAGCCATTCGAAGTTTCTAAGGATTTTCTTTAATGTTTGGATTTGGCAGGATTTTCAACCGATGAAACGAATCTCGACCCTAGGCCAGGCAAGCCTCGGCCAAGAATGTTCGAGATCCTTTCCTATGGCAAGGTGTAGGGAAGCCATGAAAATCACAGAAACATATTTCCCCAAACAGTTTACTGTTGGGGTTACTTGTAACTGTTTTTGCGATTTTGTGCAACTGTTTGGGGTCTATGGTGGTGTAATTTTTTATATTTTTTGATTTCCAAGTTTGAAAATTTGAATAATCTCTTCTGTCCTAGTCTAGGGTTCATTCATTTCTTTTGCTTCCATGATTTCTTTTCAGGGGTGTAGTTTGGTTGGAAGAAAGAGGTGTGGCCTGAAAAAAGATTACTACAGGAGTCTGTAGTAGGATAATGTCCAAATGTCTAGTGAGTGCCCAATTCAACCAACAAGCCGATCTACAACAGCTGCAGTCAAGGAATGTCATGAAGCAGGACAACACATGGATAAGCCAGAATGAACCACTGATGCCTCGTTCATTGGATGAATGAGTTAAAACTTGAACTAGACGGAAAACTCCGGTCCAGTTTGATATCTTCACTGCTTCAAAGGCACTTAGCAAATGGCAAAGCTGCAACATATTGAAACACCATCGCCAATGTAGAACTGGCCGAGTCATGCATGTCCCTCTGGATTCCTTTTGCACCTTTGATACCGAGATCCGCTTGCGGGCACGCAGTGCCGCACCTGTCTTGCAGTTACATCACGTCGCAGTCACAGACTCAGCTTGATGTTTTCTCAGCAGTGGCGTGAGTAATGTTTCCACCCATCCACACCAGCTCATCAATTCGTGATCCTCGGTAGGAGACCTGACCTCCAAGGATCAACCATCCACAGGGTCGATGATTGTCGATGATTGACATCATTGAATCATGGCATCAAAATCTCCATCCAACACGACAGATACAAAGGTAAAAGATATAAAGATGTTAGATTCAAGCAAAATGCACAAAAAAATCAAAATGAACAAAAAAATCACTTGAAAATCCAAAAATCTTCTCCATATGTTTCTATTACTGAAGTTCCCTAAGGGTTCCCGTTTCAAACCCTAGGGCCCTCCCAGTTTACCCCCAGGCCTTCCTTGGAAGCTCCGTGAAAGTTGGACTGGTTGATGAAGCGTTTCTGACAGCCATGGGTCCCTTGACTGCCTACTGTTGATGTCTAGGCTGAGGAAAAATCAAGACATGTCATGTAATTGACATGAAAACAGATAGGTCAATCCAAAACCTCAAAATGAAATTTAATACCCCAAAACTATGTTTTTGAATGATATGATGTTATATGATGCTAGTGAAGCCCTTGTCATTTTTGGAATTGACCCCCATAGTTGAGGCACCACTAGTCCATTGGCCATGCACTACATTGCCAATCACTGGCTAGAGATTGTTACATGCGCACCAAAAACACATGGTAGTGAAGTGAAGTCATTTTCTTCACCACAATCATGGATTGATTTGCAGGAGTGGTGGAGAGAATGTTGGAGTTCAATCTCTAGCAGCTACACAAGTAGTGATATAATCATTTGAGATATGTCATGTATGAGATAGATAGATAGATAGATAGACAGATAGACAAATAGATAGACAGATAGATAAATAGATAGATACATACACACATACATAGGATTTTATGTGTTTATGTCATGACGCCCCCCCTGGATCAACTCCGTTCAAAGAACCGGAGAGTTGTCCTTTGTTTTTCTTCCCTTTTCCCGGTTTGGATTCAATTTAAATTGATTTACCGAGATTCGATCTGAGAAAAAGCACCAGCTACCAGGTGTGGTTTTTTCCACTTAAAATCTGAAATGGGCCATTTTCCAACAAAATCTTCTGGTAAATGCTTGATGAGTATATACGAGATGATATTATATGATAGATCTATATATATAGGTAAGCTGATTTTCCGACCAGCTATGTTGGATGACCAGAACAACCATCCTCCACGTTGATTTTCTGCGCTCAGCTGGACGTTTGGACACGCTTCTTCGATGGGCGCCAGGAACTTGGTGCGCATGTTGCCAGTTGGAAGGTTTAAGAAGAGATGGTATGGAAACGCCAATGATACTGTTGATGGAAGAAATCCTGCACCACTTGATAGGCATATCATCCCATTATTTTTTTTGGGTTCATTTATATCCCAGGTGGTGAAAGATTTCTTCCATCAATAGTATGATAGCAAATATATGCAAGAATGCCAAATGTCAAGATGTTTCTTGTATGTTTCACCAAGCCCCATTTTGTTTTTGTGAGGTGTAATTGGAATGTCACCGTTTGGTGATTGCTACCTACCATAGTTGTTTCTGAGTGTTTGTGGACGCAGGGTGGCGGCTCAAACCACCATTTCTAGCAGGCCTTCTTACAGCCTCATGTTCGCCATGCGACTGATCTTCTTCTTACCATTCCTGCCAATGGGTGCAGCAATTGCAGACTGCAAGGCCATACTCATAATGTCATACAAGCGCAAAACAGCACAGACTGTGTCCGATGCTGTTGTTGTTGTTGCTGTTGCTGTTGCTGTTGCTGTTGTTGTTGTTGTTGTTGTTGGTGTTGCTGTTGCTGTTGCTGTTGTTGTTGTTGTTGTTGTTGTTGTTGTTGTTGTTGTTGTGTGTTGTGTGTTGTGTGTGTGTGTGTGTGTGTGTGTGTCGTGTTGTGTGTGTCGTGTGTGTGTGTTGTGTGTGTGTCGNTGTTGTCGTTGTCGTTTGTCGTTGTTGTTGTTGTTGTTGTGTTGTTGTTTGTTGTTGTTGTTGTTGTTGTTCGTTGTTGTTGTTGTGTTGTTGTTGTTGGTGTTGCTGTTGCTGTTGCTGTTGCTGTTGCTGTTGCTGTTGCTGTTGCTGTTGCTGCTGTTGTTGTTGTTGTTGCTGTTGCTGTTGCTGTTGCTGTTGCTGTTGTTGTTGTTGTTGTTGTTGTTGTCGTCGGCGGCGGCGGCAATCTGATTTCACGAGAAGACTCGCTCTGCTCACTCTTTGGGGAAATTACTTGTTGTATTGAGAACTTGATATATTTTGATACCATGCTGTCCAAGAACAAGTAGCATGACATACATGCCATTATCACATCAGTAATGGAGAGTGAAGCTTCACAAAGTCGAAGATCAACCACAAGGAGCAATGTTACCATGCCATCCACTTCTGTGTTTGATAAGTGATACTTGGATTTATCAGGTTGTTTTCACATTTGGAGATGTGGGTTGTTCAATCTTTCCCCCCTTTCCTGAACCAAAAAACCCGCCACCGTGGAAACTGGACCCGGCACAGGGCAATGTGGCAGGGGACAAGATTTGGATGTGTCCAGATGTTGATGTGAAGGAGTGTCCTTTGACGTATGCATCCACGGGTTTTAGCCCTGAATATATTCAGTGTGCCTGGTCGGCAATGGGGATAGGCTTGGAGACTCTTGCACTGGATAGTATGAAAACAAACTACAGCCATTCACAGACTACTGTATTTCCACAGCATAAAATGCTGAAGAATATGAAGAATGGTCATTTTGCCTTCAGAACTATGATGAACTATGTGAAACGTTGCATTATGGTGTAATTGGGATCCGCCTTCCCCCTTCAAACAATCTTGGCGGTCTGATTAAGGGGGTGCCAAAACATTGTTTAGATAGTCATGTCAGAAGAGAAAAGTCATACTAGAGAAGAAAAGATAATAGGTAATATGTAACAATATATAAGAGAAAATGGGTAATGTACAATGTGATGTAATAATTATCACTTTTTCAGATTTGGACCTACCAAAGTCCCAAGCTGTTTATGCTTGACAACCATTCAAACAATCTGAGGCAATTTGAATATTTTTGGCCAGAGTTTTTTGTCATTCAGAGCCATCACACGAATCAACATCCAACACCATAGTCTTTGTAGCTCCAAGTTCACTCACATTCAAACCCTTCTCAGGTGGTGTTGCTGGCAGGCTATGCGTATCTTTGGGACCTCTATGTCAACCAAAGTGATGGAGAAGTTGAAGCTTCAACCTTTTTAGGTCCAGCTATGGATGAGGCCCGTAAGATAATGAGGAGGGGATTTTTTCTGAGGATTGTAATGCAAGTATTGTGTATATGATATACTAAGAGTGGATGTAGTGGTGTGTCATTGAAAGTGTTGGCAAATCTCTTTTGGAGATGATTCAGCGACTTTTTGACAGATCATGAGGAATCCCAACTAAAGACCTAAAGATTTGTTTTTTTTTGACCTGGATCTTTGAAGAAGGGATCCAATCTCACCAGGATGCTGCATTTTCTTGGCAAATGTCGTGAAACTACCTAGCCGGGGTTTGTCAGGTACTCGATGCAGTGTCCCATGTGGGACCGCAGCGCAAAGAGATACGATGACCTTGAAGGCGAAGATGCATCGACAAAAAAAGAAGGAACTGCCGCCGCGTCCCGCATTTGGCGCAGCAACCCGCTTTTGGGATGTCTTTGGAAGTTTTGATCGAAACGAAACATTAAAAGTTGAAGCTTCTTTCGTCGACCAAGGCCATCTGGAAGACGAAGCAATACTGTCATGCCAGCACAGTTGATAGACACACAATCATGCACCAGTGAAAATGGTCAAAGCACGGGAATTGCATGTGACGGAGGATGTTGTTCATCAACAATAGTTGAAATTATAAATTGCTGATATATGCTGATATTATGTTCATATAACTTATAACCATATATAACCAAACACAACCATCAAATCCGTTGGGATATTCATCAAGTCCATTGCTGTTATGTTTCCCTTATGTGCCAAATCCACTGGCTGCCAAATTTGTTGACACAAATTTGTGACATGACCTTAGCGGGGAAAAGTTTGAGCAATCAACTGCCCTTTGAATCACAACATGAAGGTACATGAAAATGAAAGATACATGAAAGGCGTTCGTATGTATGTATACTGAAGTATACTGTATACCGATGTTTTTTCTGTATAGTCCTGAAAGTGAAAGCCAGCATGACAGGATATGATCATCTGTTGCAATGCCTTTTTGCGAGTTGGTTTGGACTTGCAATCGCCTATCTACGAGGAGAAGCGAGACCAGTTGTACACCTTGATTCGTCCAATGGTTCCTGGAAAAATCCCGGAAGCCCAGGAGATTTTACGTGGCATCGCTGGAAATTTGAGCTGCTTGAGACCCTTCGAGGTGTCTGAGACTCTCCAGGGATTTTATCCAAGACTTGGATTCAGGTCTTGCATCTTTATGGTGTTGAATCGATGTATATTTTGTTATATGTTCTGTTGATATTGATATTATATTATTATCATTGTTATTGTCAGTGTCATTATTATTACCGTATATCATATCGGACATATTGTATCTATTTGGAAATTGTTTAGGTACATGTCAGTGTTTGTGAGATACTGGTGAGTGCAGATATGAGTGGTGTTTTGTAGAGATTGAGAATGCATCGGGCTTGATTCAAGTGCTTGAACTGGAGGTTGTTGTTATATTGATAGTTGTTTGCCATCTGGTAATATGAGCCACTGAGCTGGACCTTGAAGTTCAATGTCAGCTTAGATGTCTTTGCTGCATTCTCCTTGCATGCGATTCATCAAGACGAAAAAAAAACACACAATCTTTGACGCAGCATTTATCAGCTCAAGGTATCGTCTTAGTTCCCATCAGCACTGTTCTTCTCAAGGTCAAAACATGTTTTGCTCCCAGGAAAGGAACCAATTAACACCTATGGTGTAAGCCAGCAGCTGAGTCTAGAATGCACAGGCCCTGGTGGCTACAGCGCAGCATGGCGTAGAAACATTGCCAAGCTTGCTGGCACAAAAAGGCTGGGCGGAGGAATATATGAAACTGACAGACTTCTGTGGCTGGAAACAGTGAGTAAGACCATCACTACATAATGAATACACCTATGCATATTTACTATATCATATACTAATATCAATCTTCAATTCTTAGGTTTTTAGGTTTTTCATTTTTTGTACTGTATGTCATTTCCAACATTCATATTCATGCCTTGAAAGACTTTCTGTGAATTGAAGACATAAGGGATAGCTGACGCAAGGTTCACTGCAATACGCAAAGAAATTTGTGTCACAGCGAGCTTGAAATAGACAACAAACAACACTTCCAATGGTTGGGAGGTGTTGGAAGACTGCACCTTTCAGTGTTGTTGTATACTACACGTAGCAGTTTCTTCCGAGCATTGTGGGTCCATGTTGGAAAATTATACACTATGATGTTAATTACGTTATGGCACTACGATCTTGAGAATGACAAATATAATATGTATACACAGTCCCAGTTTCTATCAGTTTCTTGGATTTCAGTTTTTCTTGCTCACAGGTTCAAGCTGATGAGTGGCTATTGGCGTTTCTCTCGGCAGGGAATTCTGATTCTGGAGCGCAGTTTTCAGCGAGACCGCAATCGGGTGGACACCCGGCTGATCATTAAAGCTCGTGACTAGACGTCGCTTAGCCTAGCCTCACAACAGCACTCAGAAGCCTATAAGACAGGGTAGCCACAAAGTACTGATTTCGAAGATGTTGGAAAAAACTCCCTTTCAACAGCTCGCTAAGGTAGCACCATAGTATATACCTTGATGAGTAAGATCTTGCGTCAAACGTCAACTGTTCCAAGGATCTGTCCCGTGTCTCATTGTGTTGGAATAGTTTCGGGTGTGGGGAATGAGGATGACTTACAAGTCCTTACTTGAGATTCACGTTTTATGTTGATCATGTTTGTGTTTGTGTGTACCGCTGAGGTGTTAATGCCTATGGTCCATGTGGCGGTGAAGGATTTCTTTCACTCGACGTTGAGGAGCAACTTAGCTCAGTCTTCTTTCAGGGACACCATGAGAAAACAAACACCCATTTTCCGGATAGCCGTTACTCTTAGTGTTACTGAAACAACTACAGTATGCCACCAAAAATGCAAAAAAACGTGCTGATTGATCAGAAGGAATTTGGTATTGATCATAATCTACCCCCCCCCACTCAGGATTCCAGTGGCAAATGAAGGTTTAGGTTGAGATCCCCTACTAAAAAGCTAAAAAGGTCATGTCCATACTGGTGGTGACGATTGCATCCTGGGTGGGAGGTAGATCCAAGGTATTAATGTATTAGTTATCTTTAAATAGCCGGCCATTCTAAACCAACACTTCCACCAAGGCCAGCGCTTTCACAGCTTCGATGCCATTTACCATGAGGGACACATTGGCTGTTCCGAAACTTGGGCGAATACAGGATTGTGGCATATATAAGGCCGGAAATACATGATACTGTTGAAGGAAGGAATCCTGCACCAGTTGATATGAAGTTTATCCCATTATTTACAGGGTTTTATACATCCCAGGTGGTTCGCCAGATTCCTTCCATCATTAGTATCTATTTTGTGATACCGTTTTGATGAGTATCCCACTCAGCGTTCAATGTTAAACAAAAGCTCCACGAAGGAAGATTTGGACTTTCCCACTTGGCGCTTCACACCTTCACTCCGTGATGCATCAATGCTGGCAGCATTCTTGGAGATGTTCCTTGGAGGGCCATGGTTGGTTGGTGATGATGAAGAAGGGGATGACTTGGAATTGGTAAAATTGGAATTCAATTGATTGGATCAGTGTTGACAGATGGCTTGACTTTATATGCTGTGTGGAATATGTTCCACATCTTTCTATACTATACCAAATTACAATGTATTGGTTTTTTGCATAGAAGCTTGCTTGGGGATAAGATGTGAAGCTTTCCAACTTGGCATCCTGTTTCATCACAACTTCAATCTCACCATTTCCCTTCCAATATGGCAACTGTTCCATGATTCTGGTAGGAATCATAGGGAAAATGGTGGTACCCTTGGGATGGTACCCTTAGTAATCAACCCCATGTACACCATATATAGTGATTAGTGGCTATTTGGAAGGGTATCTTTTTTATTATAAATTTATGAAAATGATTTATATGAGAGAGACTGTTTTCAACAGTACCCCCCCCCGCATTCAAAAAACTTGTATGCTTAACATCACAAAACCGTCGATGTCACATGAACAAAGTTTTTGGGTATCAGAAACATTGACCGTTTCTTTCAGGAAACGGACTTAACAAAACTTAAACCATTTTTTTCACGGTTGGATGTTGGTTGTTGAGTTCAACTGAACGCCGACGATGCTTTCGCTCAGTTGCTGGATCGTTTGGTTTCGCTTTCCTTTGGCAGTCAGCAATTTTTTGGGCCAACGTTTGGGTTGGCAGATTTTGGTGTTGCAACCTGAGCCCTTGTGCCTTTGGTTGAAGCTAATGGATGCGGATATGGTGCTCTATTCAATACTTGGCTAACTACAATTTGAAACACAAAAACTATTGATTGAAATTTTGTTGTAACAAGTTACAAGTTACAAATTACATTACAAGTATTGTACTACAGTATCCGTTTTGCAGATGATTTTTCCCCGCATATTTTTTCCATCCAAATTTCCGATTTCGCCACGCAAGGTGCCCCGTTCAAAAATCGAAGCCACGCTTCGAATGTACTGATTCCACCAGTTTGCTCGAGACTTGGAAGATAAATTGGAGCAATCTAGTGATGACGAGAAAACTTAGGAAAGCATAGGAAATATATACAATAATCAATATATATATATATATATATCTATTTACATATATATATATATATACATGTGGTATGTATTATACATATATGCTATTTATTATGTATGTATATGATGGCCCCCCCAAAAAATAACAGAACAAAATTGTGGTATTTACAGCGTTGCATTGGATCAACTTGGGCCTCGGCCTCGAGGTGTTGGGAGGAAAAACAGGTTTTGAGGTTTTTACTACTCCGGAAATGTTCCAGAACTATTCCATAATGGAATCCAAAAAACTGACAAACTGAAAAAAAACCTCTTTGTGGAGAACCTGAGCTTCCACTATATGTCTCTGGGAAAGATATGTTTTCAGTTTTTGGGCTTGTGTGCCTTCATATTTCCGGAAATATGTCTATTACGACCAATCTGATGACATAAAATATAAAGATCGGGGATCAATCTCAATCTCTACACTAATACAAGGAAAACCTGCAGGGATTATACCTACCCATCTTACCTCACATACATCCAGTTTGCTATAGACAGGGATGATATAAATAAGCAGTTTAAAGACTATTATTGATTAGACATTGAATTGGAATCGTATAGCTTGAAGTACTGTTTAGATTTATAGATATTAATATATTGTCTATTATCATTCGTGTAAAATTCATTTTGACAGGTCAGGGTTTGGAAGTAAGGCAACAACTTCAAGAGATGCCAAGGAAAAAACACTCACAATGAAAGATGTTGAACAATTCTTTGGAGAAAGAATCATTTAAAAGCATTTAAGAGCCGAAATCTCAGCTATTCCAACTTATCCGTTGTATCCATTTCAGATCGGCGTGTTTTTCATCAATGACTTGGACAAAAAAACAAAAACTTGGAGCGGGTTTGTTAGTGATAGACATTTTTACTAGATATTTGGTTGTAGTTCCTATCCGAAGTAAGAGGAAGGAGATATTCCCCGGTGTCATGATTGAAGCATTGAAAAGAATGCATGGAAAACCGAAACTTCTCTACACAAATGACTTGATAACCTTGAACACCCAAGCAATTCAAGATTGTTTAAAGAAAGGGGCATAGAACATCACATTACAAGAGGACACCCTAATTTTTCAGAGAGGGCGATAAAGACATGCCTTTCAAAAGAGTAGAGGCTGGTGAAAGAAGGGGAAACAACACTTGAAATATCTTGAAATGCTATTGACATATAATTATATGATTATATGATAGAATGACTCATTCAGCAAATAAGCTGGTGTCCAAACAAGCTACAAAACAAAAAGACAATTTAAAAGCAGAGGCTAGTGTGACAATCCCAGCAACCAGAACAAGAAACCAGAAATATCATAGAAAGACCAGTGTCCCGAAGTGTCATCCTAAGCATGACTGTAGTACAACAAGGCAACCTGTGTCCTTGAACCTGCCAATTGTGAGAGATTCCTAAAAACTGAGGAAACAATGATCTTCATGATTTCCTTACATCATTTAGACCCTCGTGCAGATCGGATGGCCCCTTGGAAGCAAATCATCCATCTCTTTGGATGATGTTGAGTTTGAAAAAACAAGAACATTGACCTCTATAGTGATGTGAAGAGCCTGCAAGATTGATAAGTACCTACTTATTTACAACATGGCTGCTACATATGACATGGTGATGCACCTCGCTTTCATAGTTGGCCTTGTCAAGGATCTAAGGCCTATCAGCACCATCTTACACTCGAATCAAAGACCTTGTTGTTCGTAGATTTGTGGGAAATCGAACATTCCATGCATCACCAAACCATCAGATTCAAAATAAGAAATTAGTCTCTTTCAAAGTAGTAACGGGTTCAAGAATGAAACTGAATGATCGAATGATAAAATTGAAATAGAATTTCCCCATGACAAACCAAGGAAATCAACATTAAACATGAGTTTTCATCCCTATCAATTACAGTATCCATCTTAAATAGGGAACCTATTAGGGGTTTGCTACTTGGAAATCTTCCCAAAGTGAGGTGAATACCCTCATGGCAGATCCAGAAGTCGACAATGTGATCGCCGTACCTTGGGGTGTTGCTCATATGCACCTTGGATGTTGGTGAAGGGCAGGGGTGGTGAGTGTCCAAAGATTTGCGGTTGGGAGAAACTGGTTTTAGTCTTGCAAAATAATAGAGATAGGAGCCAGGGGTTTTCAGGTATTATTTCAGACAAGGGAAAATAGAATTTCCGAAAGGGAAACTTGGGCAGGAAAGTAGAAGTATATAGAAAAGTATCGATTATTCTGCACCCTGAATGTCTTATTTTCTTTGCTTGTACTGTGGCATGTACACCACTGCGTCCACATTGAAACAATTTCAGGCAATACATTGAGAAGAAGCTGCTGGCAGCAGGTTTCTTGGCTTACCAAGTCAGACGTTGGTACCAGTCAAGAGGAGAAGTGATGTGAGTGCTTGCCTAGTTTGAACCTTCGCTTTTCGGTAAATTTTACTAGATGATTGAATTGCTGTTTCGGTTTGCAATGTTATATTATATGAATGTTGTTGCAATGTTTTGTTTTTGTTTTGTTTCTCAATAAAGACACCTACAGCTTCTGCGCTGTGCGGTCCAGCAGGACCCCTAACAAATTGGACCTAAGGCTTTGTGGAAGTCAAGGATGGTTTTAAAGCCCATTTGGCTTGTAGCTGGGGCACTGCCATTACTGTGAATTTGCGCCTGGACTCAACAAAGATCGACCTTGGGATTATTTTTTTGGTGCCAGCAGCTATTTTGGAGGGAATTTGAGTTGTTTCATTATTTTTTCTGGTTGTTGAGATAGGAATACATCAACATACATTCTTCCAAGCTATGGTGTTCCACAGCATGATACGAACATTTGGTACTTGTTTCGAGGATATGTTTGTATGAAGAGGTGTTCCTCAATCAGAGGTGTTTCTCACCAAGGATCGTCCTCACCTGGTGGTGGCTGTTGCATGGTGCCTCGGAGACATGGCTGATTTGGTACCACACTGGACGGATCATCATCCGCATGCCCTTCTACAGGTGGTATCTTGATTGCATCCTGCAAACCTGTCATCGCTTGGTAAGGTATTGTTACACACCTTTTTGTTCTTACATCTCTATAAACAGAGCAAAAGTACATAGATGTGACTTGGAAAAGTTTGCATGTCTCAAACATTGCCTAACATTTCTGAACCAATGGCCACCCTTTGTTTTTCTGTTCGAAAAATCTACTGACCCCCTTTTTTCCGCAAAAAACTCACCACTGGCAGTTGAGTCACTGGTAGTCTCATCATTTATCCAGGTTTGGTGCAGCCTTGCACATTGGCGAGGCGTACGGGTATTGTCCTACAACCCTAGTTGAGAGGTGATTTATCTGGGTGGTGGCAACTCAAATATGTTGTATTTTCACCCGGATTTATGGGGAAATGCTTCAATTTGGACTCATATGTTTTTCAAATGGGTTGAAACCACCCCACCTAGTGATTTTTTGACTTTTTTGTTGCACTGTTGAAAGTTTGAATTTCTATGTGGTTGTGTAAGAACCAGGTAACCAGTTGTTCGGTATTGGAACTGTTTTATTGCTGTACCAATGTATACCGGAACATGCATGGAGCCACTTCTACAACCAAGGCAGCTTGATGGGTTGATATGGTTTTTGTCCGCTTCCCCTGCTGTGGTAGTGATGGACACGATGTATTGGGATCAAAGCCCCTTTTTCCTCCAGTAAAAAACAGTTCCTTGACAAAATCCTGCAGCAGTTTCTGTATGAACATCCCCCAAAAATCAAGTGTTGGAACTATCTTCAACTGTTGCAGGATGTTTTTCATCACTCTGCAGGTGCAGAAAGATTGCGAGCTGCCCTCGAAGGGAAGTTCTTGCCATAAAAAAGTGCACAGGGTGGATTGAGAACTTCAGCATCCCGGCAGGCTTTGCACAGCACGCACAATCATATCACATCCAATCATAACATTTGCCCTGAGAATGCAAGAAAGTTTGTGTACATATGTACATATTATAACACTTACACTTGCACTTAGCATCACTCATCACATAGAAAAACTGTACATATACCTGCATGCCACCATACAATACCCTCTTTATCTACGTTTCATTTCTGCTATATTGAAGTTTATCAGAGTCAAACATCTCTGTGGAATAGGCAGCCCTACTGGCCTCTTGCCTTGCGCGAATGAGGTCGGGAGTCCATGAATCCATGGGTTTTTGGCTAGATAGAGTGCTGATTGAACCTCAAAAATTCCTCCCCGAAAGTTCATCTTGTACGTGATTTCTTGGATGTAAAGGATGTTTATTAAAAAAAGGTGGGTTTTACAGTGGAGGATACTACTGTAGTGAAAAATGAATTGCAACAGGCACAATATTCAGTCTGTAAAAAAAAGTTGCCATCGAATGATGAACCCTGCTGCCCGAGGCGGAAGGATTCCGTACTCCTGAGAGGTGCTGTTCTCAGATAAGACATCTCAAATCATTTTTGTCACTTCAGAACTTTTTGAAATGCTGAACAAAAATCAACAAATTGCACATTATATAAATGTTTTTGTTTCTGGAATGTTTGGGATGGATGGGTTCTTCAAGTTGTTGTTTTTTGGAGGGGATGGGTTCTTCAACTAAATGAATCTCGTTTCATCCCACCACCCAGCCCCTCGCCGCCAGGTGTACTTTTTCGTGCAGCTGAAACATCCGAGGTGCCAACTTACTCCGGTAAAACTCAACATGGCATAATGGAAAAAATCCACCATTTGAAATGGTATGGTACCAGCAAAAAATGCTGGGTACCAAGGAAAAAATGGTAAAATATTCCATTGCTTAGTTTAACCAGAGGGTATCCAAATTGCTTGTTGTCGCCTGGAGGTTTCGGGTGAGACGGTGCTTAATGGATCCATGGTGCTGCAGGTGGTGGTTTTCGGAGAGTCATGACTCACATGGGATCCTCGGGTGAGGTAAGGGATCGGATCCCTCGGCATATCTGTGACGAACTCAGATTTTGCTCAAACACATGGCGGAAAACAAAAAACATGGGTGGTTTGTTACAATCTCCACTCGGGTCTTTAGCAGTGTGTGATAGAATTCATCTAAAGTTTTTTTGCCACAGTTTTTGCTAATATTGAGCTTCGTGAGAATCAGTGGAATGCTTTTCAACAACTGGAAGCATCAATGGAATGTTGTACCTTTTTCACAATGTAACATTGGAAAGAAACAAAGGTAAAGCATCCACACTCAAAATTCCATCCTATTTGAGGTCTTTTTTGATTCTCAAATTTTGGCTCTGCTGAATTCGTTTCACGGCAGGCTCTGGCGATCTTGGAACCTCATTCTCCCCCTGAGGCTGCTGAGATTCCCCACTTGGTGTTTGTTGGTGTTGTGGTTGTGGTCGTCATGGCATCAAATCCCATCCCCAAGTGGGTTGGAACTTGATTTTCCATGGTAATTTTTGCTGCCACGATTGTTAGGACCTATCCAAAGTGGTAGAGAACACCTTGCACTTGTGGCTGGGGTCTAAGTGGTAGTCATTTCAAGAATTCAAAAATCAGGTTGTGTTTGTCAATTGGATCATCCCGAGGTGGATCAAGGAGGAGTTTCCACTTCCAATGTCAGTGGGGACCTTAGACAATTGGAACAAATCAAGTATTTTACAGGTATCATAGGAGTCCTTAGGAAGGTTGAAAGGGGGAAGAAACACAGCAGTTTCCATCAAATGTTTGAGGCCTTTATGCCTATGATTTGCGGAAAATTCTATGTGGGACATGTCAACCTGGAGCGTATCACCCAATCCAGTCGGGGCCGGGGATTCGGAAAGGTATAGCCATGATACTTTCAGGTGCTACAACGTTCCTTGCTGAGTTTAGTTCAAGCAGAGGTGGCCTGGATTCCTGCTCAGGACTGAGAAATTTCTGACTGATGTTCAGGCTGTTTCAGGTGTTGCAAAGTTGAATTTACATGAATTTCACTTTTGGAAGGTCACTGAATTTGAGGGTCCTAGCAAGTCCCTACATGTGAAGGCACAGACAGCTGGGGTTTAAACCTTTGACTCCTATTCCAGTTGCAGTGCGTCCAGGAGCAACCTTCGGCATTGATGAATGTGGTGGCTGAATATTTGGCAGGAGATATTGCCATTTTCAGAAGCAGTTTGGGGTATTGATGCCTCTTACCAGGAATTTGGCAAAACATTTGGAATTTTTACAAAAGGCATCCTTGATGATTGCAAGTAGGACTTAGGTCAAAATCGGACCTGAAAGCATCCACATTGGCATGGTTTAGGACCTGGCGGACATGGTCTGTGGCCAGTGCGTGCGCTGCCTGCGTTGGCAACAGCCCTTCGCAGATGGGGTAGCTTGCTCGCAAAATTTTCTTGTTTGTTTGCCGATCACCCCCATTGGAATGTGATGGAAAGTTGCCATGAAAATCCATCAAACAAACGACACATCCCAGGTCCCAATTTTCGTTGGGACATTGGAGGGATACTAAGGGCAGTCCCATTATTCCATGTATGATATGGTTTAGGAAAAACTGAGGAAAATTCCCGGTCCCAGTAACATTTGGGAAGTGAAGCTTCATAGCCCATAGGATCCATGGGACTGGTATATTTACCTACATGAATGGTTGATGTTTATGGTAAATGTAAGTAAACTGGTTAAAACGAAACATTTCGGGGTTACGAGGGGTGCGGGCAAAAACACCATACGTGAATCCTATGAATAGGGGTATCCCCCTACTAGAAATGTGATGTCATCCTGGTGGTCACATGCCCAGCCTCCGGAAGCTGCAGGCCACTATTCTCCGGCCATGTCCAAAGTGGCCCGGCGCTTGCTACGAGTGCTACAGCTGTACGCTGGTGACATGTTTGATTGTCTTGTCAGACATACCATGGCGACAAATAGATTGAAATACGGGAGCAATCCCTGCCAGGAGGCTGTCACGCCCATGTCGCAAAGGCTGAAGATGATACGGCACTCTGTGAGATTTGATTGATACATAGAAAGTGCTTGGCTGTCAACGCTTCTGTATGCTACATGACTCCATGATGTTTGTGTGAATTTTCAAGTGATCCTGCTGATCAGAGTGCATGCCCTGATATGTCAAAGTTTTGCGACACGATTGCAAGAACGCGCCATAGATTCTCCACATCAGTCGTAGAGTTCATAATTATACTGTATGTGATCTGGTCAAACATTATAACGACTTCACACGACCTCACCCCAAAAGGTAGCTGAGGAAGGGAAAGAAATTCCCCTATTTCATGGAAATGTATATAGGTTGGTAAAATGTCATTCCATTTGGCCAGATATGATCCATGGTGACCGGTGATCAAACTCACCTTCAACTCAGCCATAGCAGGCCTCTCACCAGCTCTTTTGCTGGAATGTTTTTGTGCGGCTTTGCCATTGGCACCAGAGAGCAGGTGTGCCCCACAGTTCGGTGGAAATGTGAGTTCATACAACCCATTCGTGGGTTTACTTTGCAACATTTATCTACAACCAAAATCCAAAAAACCAACGGATTTTTGACCAAGCAACCCTGGCAACCCAAAAAAAACCTGGAACCCCCAGATTCACAGCACCTAGGGAGCCAATCCATCGAATATTGCATTATCTCTTGCCGAGAGCATCTGACCTTCGTCCTGGTGATGGGCCTCGGTTGGATATAGACCTATGGGATATGTCGTGGGGGTATAGGATTTGGGTGATAGTGTTGATGGTTCAGAAATCCCAAACAACCATTTGGGATGTATAAAACCTTGTAAATAATGGGATAAACTACCTGAACTACCTATCAACTGGTGCCGGATTTCAGCCATCAACAGTAGTATGATATAGTTTTAGGATCTTGTACTTATAAGTTACGTGTGACCTCAAAGGTTTTTGGCATTTGAAGTGGCCAATCATGACTCCACACATGATGGTCTTATGTTAAATGCAGTTGGTTGATACTGAGACAATGGAAGCTTTAAAGCCTACTGTTGATGGAAGAAATCCTGCACTATAGTTGATATAAGGACTATCCCGGTTTTTTCTAGGGGTTCGTGTATCTCAAGAGTTGCAGGATTTCTTCCATCAGTATGTTCGAAGCTGCTAATTGCAGTTGCCAATGCCTGCTGAATCATTAGCTTCTTTGGGTGACCTGAAGGGGTAAGCACACCAATACTAAAGGTCAGTGATATACGAGGTTGGTGGTGGAACTGATTCTAGGCACTTCCTCAAGTGACTCAACCTGTTCCAAATCGAAATCAATTCTTATTAGCTCCTCATGAACCACATCGAAAGATGTTGACAAGACTGTGCTTTCAATTGAAAAATCCTACAATGTTTTAGGATAACGTCATTGTTGCTTGTGATTGTTGGTTGTTTGTTTGTTTGTTTGTTGGTTGGTTGGTTGGTTGGTTGGTTGGTTGGTTGGTTGGTTGGTTGGTTGGTTGGTTGGTTGGTTGGTTGGTTGGTTGGTTGGTTGGTTGGTTGGTTGGTTGGTTGTTTGTTGTTGTTGCTGTTGCTGTTGCTGTTGCTGTTGTTGTTGTTGTTGTTGTTGTTGTTGTTGTTGTTGTTGTTGTTGTTGTTGTTGTTGTTGTTGTTGTTGCTTGCGCTTGGTCCTTGCCTCCGCCTGATGTTTCTGTTCCTAAGGGCAACTGGTTGCTTTGGTGGAGCAATGTGCTGTCGCGTGGGAAGGTGGAACCAAAAGCTGAATTGATGACTGATGATCGCTGACGCACGCTTAAGCTGTATATCCTAAGCAAGATCCAAAAAGATCTTCAAAGGTTATGACATTATATGCTAAGGATGTTTCCATTACTTTTTTCAATGTACTTTTTTGGGGAGTTGACACTCATTTTCTTGCAACCTGGTTTTTTGATGGTTCTATCCCTTCAACATCCTTCAAAAAAGTCTATTTTCGCCTGAAAGAAATGGGAGGTTCAACCGAAGAGGATCGAAAGGTCTGGATCCCGGGAAATGTTCAGGCCAAGGATGTCTACACCAAAGTTTGACTTCCCCCATTCCCTTCCAAAGATGGTTTGAAAGATGATTCAAAAGTTGAGTTTTGTAGGAAAACAGGGGGGTAGTTGGGGACCCCTCAATTTCGCAACACCAAAAGAACCATGTATTACTAATGCATGGTGCCTCAAACTGGATTTGTGTTCCCATTTTCGCATTTCGAATCAAGTGCATGCTGATTGCGTATACGTTTCGGATACATTTCCTAGAGTTGAACACATGTTCGTCCAGAAAGTTGCCAAACTATGCCTGCCACTTTGAAAATTCTAAATTCGTAGCAAATAACCCTGGGTGTTTCTTGGATTGTTTTTGTCAGAAAAAATCCCATGTAATCATTTTTTTGGAACTCCCACTAGCTCCAAGGCCTTACAAGCCTCTGTATCGGAACTGCGATCCGTCGTGTGCCCCTGACACCTTTGAGAACTGTCGAAATCGATCTCTGGAGCCTCAGAGTTTCGGAGGTATCGACGTCTTCGAGACATTCCCTTGAAAGTCCTTCCACGAGCATTGGCGGTGCCTGTTTTTATGGAGGGAACATGGGGAACATGATAGGGAAAATGAAAGGTTCATGAGAGCATTTTGAACTAGGTGCTGATAGCTGGTTATGGTTCGGAGGCTGTACTTTTTTGAGAGTAATGATGTTTTTTGGAGGCAGTTTACAAGCCACATGGCGACACAAGTTTTTTTGCTTGACCTGGGTTCCATGATGAATGTAGAATAATTTTCTAGACAATGTAGATATATGCCGTATATGCTATGTAGTTGGTTTAGACAGATGAAAGGTAAATTGTGATGTTCCTTTGGCTACACTGCCCCATTCTGTTGTTTAACATATTGCTCCAGATTTGCGAACAGTTCCTATGATCCAGGCGCTATTGCAGATGGCGTTCCGGGCTCAGGTGAAGAACAGCCATGCCCTAAATCAACACCATGAGCTTTGTGTATCCACTCCAAGACTATCCTACTACTGGCCGACATGACGATTATGCATGACCAAAGACCTTCTAAGCAGTAGTGACAGTAGTGGTGCCTTTTGTAAGACATTGATGCCACGCCTTGGCGCTAGGAGATAGAGAATTAAAGGCACTTGTTTGAGCTCCAAAGAGATGTTTGTCTCCATCCCTGAAACTATATGTTTGTTTCTTGTTCCAAAAAGTATAGATGTGCACAGATGCTACAGATTTTGGTTGGGGTTCAATGTGTATCAATTTGTGGAGGTGAGGATGATCCAACTTGACAAGCATAGTCTGAATGATTCAGCCACCAGCCACCAACTAGTGACTAGTGATTGCTAAAGATCCTAGTTTTTGTGGTTTGCTAACATCCCACTGTTCTCACGGAAGGTCCAAAGAAACCATTCAGTCCGAATTTTGGCCACTTCTCCGACGTTCCACTGGACGCCTGGCGTACAAACTTCGCCGGGGAGCTCAGATGCAGGTGAAACCTGAGGCCTAAGTCGTGGGGAAATGTCCTTCGTAATACATCCCATAACATCCATATGTATGGTATATTTCGCTTACATTTCGTTGACTTATCTATCCTGACTAAAAATATCTTTCTAATTGCAGGGATTATCCACATTTTCCCGTAAAAAGGGTGGGTCAATTACATCAACCAAAGAGATTACCGTATGTGAAAGAGGAATTAGAAGGTCAAGCATATACAGGCTGCATTCTCGATTTCGGCGATGAAAAAAGGTGTTCCATATTTAAAAGAAAAGACATGATGAACTGAGCCTACATAGTCAGACTTTTGCAAAGAAGCTTTTGGGAAATCTACACTTCCAAAAATCGGCCGAAAGATTTCACCCAATAGGTTTCAATCTAATTTTAGTCCAACAAACGATGACTGAAATTTCAGTGCTTCAATTCATTGCAGCTATTTTCAGGCGAAGTGCTCGAGGGTGGCGACACTGATGGCTTTGATGTAGATGCTTTGGGCGAGGCCATGGGTGTTGAGCAGTGAGAACAAAGGTTGGGTTGTTTGTTTTTTTGGGGTTTCCAAAAATAGGGGTACCCCAAAATGGATGGTTGATAATGGAAAACCCTATTAAAATGGATGATTTGGGGGTACTCGGGTACCCCTATTTTCGGAAACATCCATGTATGTATATAGGACCTTATGTTCGTACTTTCCTCTTTATGTAAAAAAGCTGATTTTTTTTGCCCAAACATGGTTCCACCGTTTTTGAGGTGGGGCCCGGGGTGGTGCTTTCTTTTCCTGGCGAAAACGTGAAATGTCGTGTTTGCCTTCCCCACCTCAAACAAGAACAGCTTGAAATTCAGTTGGATTTAGATTTATATATGTGAAAATTTAACCAGAATCTTTTTGAAAGAAATCTCACAAAATGGAGAAGGACTTGCCAATTGGAGGTTTTTCACGTGCCAATTGCATCACAATGTGCTCACCAAGAGGCAAAACATGGCAAACTTTTCCAGTTTCCAGGGCGCAAAATTCGGTCTCGAAAGTCTTCAATCCCCCAATTTTTGCAGATCACCTTGCTTAAAGATCTCATATGATGTTCACATCAAATGAAAATTTGATCCCTGTTCCACCAGTAGTATAGCCATTGCAAAGAGGTCTTCTATGTTTGTGCTGCTAGCGGCTATTCCGATGATGCCTTCTTAGAAGCGAGCCGGGTATCCCCAGATCGATGTGTTGCTGATGTTTGTTCCACCCAAAAATGCAGCGAACAAATCAGGTCCTACAATCTCATCATCAACAGGATCAACAGGACCCACATAATAACGTAAGTCCATTTTGCGAGCTTACAGGGAAATCAAGTCCCTTTGGGATCGTTTTGGAAAGTTGCCAAAAGATCATAGGAAGTAAAGCCGCCTGCGCCGAAAATCAACTCGCAGAAATTGCACGCCGAAAATGATATGCATGATAAGCACGAGCAGATGATTGTGGTGAAGCTATCAGGGCCTACACAGAAGGGGTGGTGCATTGCCTCAACAGCTACTGTAGCAGACATGTTTCAACCTCATATCAACCGCCACTTTTTGTAACCAAACAGGATTGGTATGTAAGGTATATGAAGTATATCATGTTAGATTGACTAAATATCATGTACTACCTTTCCATCCTACATGATATAATATGGGCCCATGTGAGCATGTATGGAAGAGTACTAGAAGTAGGTAGTGGTTTGACGGACTTTAAGCAATACCAGCAGTCGCAATGCTATGCTACGAGTATAGCCCAAACAGCATACCATGATGGGGCAATGTGGCATGAGAGGCGACGCAAATAGAAAATTCTCTAACTTCAAATTGATTAGGTATCCTTTTTCACTTCAGATGCTTCTGATAAGTTTAGTCAAAGATGACGATTGCCACTCACAATTTGTAGAAGCCATTAGTATATAAAATGCCTAATTAGATAAGATTTGATAAACCACATTGAAGCTGTGCCATTTGAATGTTCAAATGGTGAAATCGACCTGCCCAAGGTGAAGCATGGCTGCTAAGAAGTAAAGCCGAATTGAAGGCGACAGATGCGATGGTAGTTTGAGATTCTGACAAAAAACGACGATCAAAGGGCCACTTCCATGGATTTAAGGGGGTTTGATCTCAATTTGTGATCCAATTCCATGAAGATTGTGAAATTTGAAGCCAACTTTTGACTTTTGGGAGAGTTTTGGGGGGAGAAATCTTCATAGAAATACCAAGGATGACACCCCAAGAATTGTTTGTTGAGCCGGAAGGAGAGCATAAGAAAGTCGTTCAAGTCTAGATCTTGTTGCCGGCATTGACTTGTTGTCCTCGGGACATTTTGGTCATTGTTTGTTCGTAGTTTTACCATGTTTTACTAAAGCATTAGCTGGTTTTGTTAAAATAAGCCTGAGATCCTGAAATAAAGTGATTTTCAGGGATACCTCTTTCATGAAGGACTACCCAGTAACAATAAAATCATCTTATTCCACTAGCACTGGCAATATGTACCAACAAAAGCATCGGATATCGAAACGATCCTCAGTGGTCAAGAGATCACCAGCCTCCCTGCAGCGTCAGGTTCCATTGACCTTAGTCCACTTGTTACACTCCGCAGCAGTGCTACATGTAAGGATGGCCCAGATGGAAATCTGTGGGTCCAATGTTGATGACTTCATGAGGAAACAAGGAAAATAAAAACATGACAAAAAAAATGGACAAGCAAAAATGGACACAAAGCCATCATGTCAAGTTTATGCCTTGAAACTGGTGAGCTGCAGCGCGACAGGAAGTCGGGTCATGGGGTAGTTAGTAGTTGCCACCTACTTTACCAATGCCTCACAGAAGTTGGTGCAGGTCAGCTTTCACGCGAAAAATAGATAAATTACAAAGGTGGAACTTAACTTATCATTTGTTGCAGCTTTCCATAGTAAAACTTGAGGTTTCAATGTGTCTCAGTTTTTGTTGAAGATTGATTTGCTGGTTCATAGCATTTCAAAGGCAGATGTTTTAAGGAACTATGGATTCCGGAAAGCTCACACCATTTTTGCTTCTGTTGTTATATGTGGGTGAAGTGTCAGGAATGTCAACCAACTGCAACCGCAAAATTCCCCCATATTACCCTTACTTTACTATCACCCAGATTGGTCGGTTTTTTCATGATAAATGACCCAGTGACTCATTACAAAACAGCCAGTGTAAACTAAGAGGTGCTACATTTGAAACCATAGATTCCAACAAATCTACTTAGGTCGGTGAAATTCACACAATTATTCAGGTAAGTTCTCAAGGTTTTCAACGAAGATTCAGGTTTTTTACATTAGAAACCTTAAGAATCCTTAAGAGATGTCTGTTCCAATAGGTGCGTCTCATTGATTTTTTGAGCTCAAACCTCGGACCCAGGTGGCGAAAGGTCCTTTGCTTCACTTATTAGTGGCAGCCTCCGTAGAACAGATGGCGAACTTCGGAGCCTTTGAGGCTGAAATAGTTAGGGGGGGTGTTCTTTTCGGGAGATCATATGATTTTGCATTTTATATACTGTCACTGTATAAATATATCATATTTCATTTGTATCATAAACAGATTTATTTTGATGATGTATGATTCTGTATTTTGTAGCGTATCCAGTGATTGAAATTTTTCAGCTGTTCTCTTCCCAATAGGTTCAAGGCAATCGTGGCGCAGCAGTAAGGCTGCTATAGCACTACCTTTCGGTGAATCATACAACCTGGAAACTAACCACCCCAGAATTGGTAACTTGCAAATTAGCAATTGTAACATTCACCTTGAACCACGGAAAGAGTATAACCTCCAATTGCATCGATGAAGACAGAATCCCAAGATCCAATGCACAGATATGGTGAGTGAATGGATGTGCCTGATATTGTGGAAAGAAACTGCATTCTACTCTGAGTGGTTTCAAATATTTTTTCATGTTCACCCCTATTTGGGGAAATGATCCAATTTGACTAATATGTTTCAAATGGGTTGAAACCAGCAACTATTTCTGAAATATACTGGAATTTGCGTGTTTTGAGTTATGGATAATCAGCGTGTTTGCAGTTTCTTTCTGTGGGCTATCATGTACAATGAAGATGTATGAATATTGCAAGTCAAACCATCCACACTGAATCATGGGGAATCATGTGGATCTTGTGGGCAATTAAGATAAAAATGTGAAACTCAAACATTCGGTGAAACTTGGCGTGTCAGGCTTTCATGGCTTTCATGTTGGCTAATAAACACAGCGGATCCAATGGGGCGTTGATACTTGTAGGTCCTTGGCTTTTTGGATGCAGCTTCCCTTCTGCAGAGACAAGCGGATCAGGCCCAGATAGTGAAGCATCAGACGGGACGGCGTTCCAAGGCGTTGTTCCCTTGTTTTTTGATGACGATCGTATCATTAAATCAAATTGAAATCATCATGGCAATGTAGGTCCAACAGTGCTTTTCTGAAATGTGATTTGGTATCTACAAAAATGGTCATTCCACATATTTAAGTCCTATTATCACCATCAAAAGACCCAGGACATCAAACATCATCCATGGGACATCCTTCAGCGGAATCTTACGACCTGAGGCGCCCCCGATGGTCATGGAGTTTCAGAAAGAAGGGCCACCACCATCTGGAGTTGGAGTCAGATCCTTAGAGCACCCAGCAGCGGAAACTGAAAAATATGGAAAAAAACAACATACCATACCCCCCTCAAGTTTTTTGTTTGTTTCGAAAGCCACCAAAATGAATTTTATATACATGAATTTTACTTTTACAACCCCCCAGTGTTCAACTGGGTGAGATGATATTAAAACATGGCCAACACCCAGCTGCAGGAGCAAGGCTTACAAGCCTCCTTGGAGCGATTGGGGGCGGGAATTTCCGGGGGGGGGAGCTGTTGAAGGTATGACATGGGTATGACGACTTAGCTTCCCTGAAACGAACATATCAATATTATATCAATACATATCACCTGAAAAGTAGGGGGGGATTGAAGTTGAAGATGAAGATTTTCCTGTTGAAGATGATTTTCCTTTCTGAGCTGCGAGCTGTTATGATTCAGGGAGGATATGAGTACAATATGAGAATTTCATGTATGTTTGAGCTTCTCATGGGATTACTTTGGCAGCAAGACTGCAACGGTTACAAAGAAAGCAGCCTCCTTTTAAATCAGATACAACAACGCAACCACACACGTTTGGGTACTAGTGGTATACTGCACTTACTTGCAATAGTCATAGGAGACCCATTACTAATCATAGCAGCTGAAGAGACCGCATGTGAAAACAAAGTCAAATTCAATCTAAATGTATAAATGAATGCTAGTAACCAACCACCATGAAAGTTTCCCCCTTTTGTCAAGGAAAATCCAGGTTGCTGAATTGTTCCAATTCAGAATTCATCCAACAAAACCTTGTTGAAGCTCTGTGGCAAACAGGTGTTGATGCCAACGCTCGATGATGATGACCTGCGCCTTGACGCTTGATGGTCTTCAGGAGTCGTGGTTTGTTATGTAACACTCATCCGAATGGAGGTTGTCAATTCAAACCATGTTGAGAACTTTGTTAAATGTTTTTAGAAGTATACATGATTGAAATGAAGTGGATTGCAAATCATTGTAGGACAAATTGATTGAGTTGCTGATTTGAAAGGCAATCATGTGAATGTTTATTTCAACTTTAGGACTCTTCCCAACCCACTGCTGATTACACCTCTCTCACAGGTGTCATACATCATTCCAGTGTCGGTGGTGGTGTTGTTGTTGTGGTTGTTGTTGTGGTTGTTGTTGTGGTTGTTGCTGTGGTTGCTGTGGTTGTTGTTGTTGTTGTTGTTGTTGTTGTTGTTGTTGTTGTTGTTGTTGTTGTTGTTGTTGTTGTTGTTGTTGTCGTCGTCGTCCAACCACCTTTCTTGTCTCACGATGCTCAGGCAGCATTTTCTGGCTTTGCTCACAGCCATGCGGCTGCCTGAAGGCAGTTTCATGAAGTCCTGGCGGAACGTTTCTTTGGTGAAGGTCGTTGTTTGGGAGTTCCGAATAAAAAGTGGAAAGTAAAGGTAGTGATTTTGGTGTGTGTGTGTATATATATATATAATTATTTTATCTTATTATATATTATTATATACACATATGTTTAATAATCTTGGTGATCGTTTGGATGAGACCGGGAAGATCTCCAGGTTTAAGGGTACAAAAGGTGATGACAGCAAGATAGTAAGGTAACTTAAAGGGGTAAACTTGGATGAAAATGGGTGTTTCCAAAAATAGGGGTCCCCCAAAATGGATGGTGAAAATAATGGAAAACCCTATTCAAATGGATGAATTTGGGGGTACCACTATTTTCGGAAACATCCAAATAGTGGCCCCAAGTCACATCAAATGCCTGGGTCCAGGCTTGGCGAATCCCATCTACCAAGAAGCAGCCGACCGTGGCCTTCTGGAGTCGAAAAGTTGCCATGTGTTGAAGCGAAGTGAAGCTATATATGGTGGTTTCACTAGGGGATCCTTGCAATATGAGTTTCCTTTAAGGAATTGGAGGGTGAAATGGTGTGATCCTTTCCATTTGAACCCGAAGATCTGGGGGTCTTGAAGTTGGGAAGGGTGTAACGGTATAGCAGTATCTATATATGTTTCAAAGGAAAGAAAGGGAAGCTGAAAACCATTCACACCATCTTTGAGATGTATTTCTTTTCTCAATATCTTTGGTGAAATGGAAGTTTTTTGAGATGTTTTTTTTTTGAGAAGCAAAAAGTTTTCCAACCAGCAGCAAGTGACATCATAGTGACAAACTGCCAAGGATGGCGCAGGGTGGTCCTTGAGGGCTGATAAACCAATGAGGGATCGTTGAAGATGTCCTCCAATATTGTCTCAGTAAATATCCCATATTTGCTAGGCAAAGTTACAAAGATTATCAAAGATTAACATCATCACACCAAAGACATCAAGACGAGATCTGACTTGCGCATATGTTACACGGTGGGTGGTTGATTTCCACCAACAGATCCAACTTTGCTAGGTATGCAGACTGTTGGTTTTTCCACTGGATAGGAGGATAGCAATTTGTTGAAACATATATGCATCATATGTTCCAGCGGTGTTCTCTTGCTTGTGAAGGTTGAGTTCCTTCCCCAAACTCTTTGCCTTTACAAGGAAAGCTTGGACTGTTAGGATCCTTCAACTTTAAAATTGACACTGCTGTCACAGCAAAATTCGGATTTGCCAATCTGAAGTTTGTGCGAAACATGTGTTTTTTTTCTTGCAGTAATACCGGAAAACGCGGCAATCTGATTTGTATAGTACTGCTGAATCGGACCTCATTTTCTCACATCCCTGCACCTCAACAAAACCAGTTGACTTTTTGTAGGAGTTTTGCAGTTTTTTTGGGGTATGAAAATTTGTTTGGGCTATGACTGTTTACACCCTAAAAGATTAAGATGTAACCTGAAAATGATGGTTTGGAAGATGATGTTCCTTTTCAATTGGGTGATGTTTAGGTTTCATATTAATTGTTCCAGGGAGTAGTTCCACCTCTTCTCAGCCTAAACCACTATGAGTCAAGGCATAGGTCACCTTTCTGTCGCAGCCAAGAACTGCTTGAGTCAAGAACTGCTTCCCTTTGTATGGGCATGTTCAAGTGGCTAGCTTCATAGCCGGTTTTTTGCTGAGCACCAAATCTCCGTTGTTTTCATATGTTTTTGTTTGATGTACAATGTACTGCTAGGATGTCATCAGTTTTTTTTTCCTCTACAATACGTGCTTCTCTACAGGAAATATCAAGCCAAAACTCCAAAACCCTTGGGTTGAATAATGGGCGAAGGGTGGGTAGGACATGGCCAATTAGTTGGGGAAGTTTTATATTAAGCTTAGGGGTGTATCAACCCAACGGCTGGCACTCACCGGACCGCTTGCCGCTTCATGGTGCTGAAATTCAGTATGGCAAGATGCTGTCCAGTATGAAGCTCAGCCCATTGTTGTTGGCCAACCACCTGGGATATATGAAACCTTATAAAGAATGGGATAAACTAACGTTGCAACCTAGAATGGGATGAAAGTAACCAACCTCAACTGGTAAACGCCGGATTTCTGAACCACCAACCGTATATTGCCACTTCCTATGTTTGTATATGAATAGCACAATTTGCATCCTATCATTTGGGTAAATTATGATGGTTCACCCACCTGAATGTTCCTAAGATATAAAAAGGAAATCCCTGTTTTTTCACTTGTTAGTTTCAAAATTCTACATGAGCTGAAAACTCGCACTTGGAGTTTTCTTGGTGATGGGATCGTTTTGGGGATTGAATTGGATATAAGGCCTCAAAAAAAAATAGCACAAGACACAACAGCCATCTAAATGGCACATCGATTTTTTCGGAAATCCCACATTGAATAAAACAGTGTTCAGGTCGAATCCTTCGACAGGTTGGGAGTGCCAAGTGTGGGTTAAATGTGTTTTTGGATATGTTTTGAGGGATCTTCATATATCCAAGGACTCTGGAAAATACAAGAAAAATGAATCCATGAAGGAAACAATTTCACTAGACAGACGATTCATTGAAATGTACGATTCTGTATGTAATTATCTCAATTAGTAGCCATTCCTGGAATGAATACTTACCTTCGTGTAGAGATTCATGATTCATGTATGGATCTTGTCTTCATATCCTTATACAGACATGTTTCCACCATGTTTGCATCATATAGAGATACATGCTGACCATGTCATAAATGAAATGGGCCAATCGAAAACATTTTTGAGAGCAGCGCTACCAACCAACTCCTTTTGTTTTGTTGTTTGAAACTTCAGCTTGATTCCTCATCTAAAAAAGACCTTTTCGCTCACTTAGACTCAGACAAGGAGTTCGCTACTTCGCTTCAAAACCCAAAAAAATGGATCGCTTTGGGCCCTGACATGCATAAACTGCGTGGTTGATTTGGATGTACCCGGATTTGCCTACCCGGATGCATCATCGGTCAGGTGTGCCACTTTTCAGGCGCAGAGTTGTCTCCAGTTGTGTTGATTACTTACGGTTTGGTGTTTCACAGACCTCCAGCCAGGGTTCCCAAAAAGCCAATCAGATTTTTTTGGAGTCATAATCTGAAAAAAAAACACATGAAAACACAACATCTGAAAATTGAAAATAATAAGAGAATAAACAAACAGATGATCCATTTTGTTTCCAAGTCAATACCTTTACTAAGTTGCAAGTGTTGCTGCTCTTGGTTGTGGCAGCCGAAGCAACTCGCTCGCAGGTCGACTGGTTCATCGACCAGTGGTGCCATGGAGGCCTCCCTTAAAGTAGTGAAATCTGCTTTCAAGTCAGATATATGAATATATGTACTGTATGATGTTCTTTACTATTTCCGATAGTTATAGTTAACGATATATGAGAGTAGGGTATGTATGTAGGTTGCATGTAATTGAAATATTTATGTAGGTTGCATGTCATTAAAATATGCTTGTAACATGCATGTCATTGAGTTTGTGGTTGCATCTCATTGAAACGAAGCCCCCTGAGATGGTCAAGAAGTACTGTTTTTTTTCCGAACAGTCGTCAGTAATTTAGCTGCTGGAGTTTTAGATCCTTCGGTTGGAACAGAGGTGCAAATCATCTCTTCTAGTGAAACTGCGCAATCACAACAAGCCATATTTTTTGGGGGGTATCAGAATGAAACTATGACAAGATATGGCATGAAATATCAATCATAAGATATCCCTGGAACCCCAAACAACCATTATAAATGGTTGTTTCAATTGGATGATTTCAAAACCTTTACATAGGAAATGTTTTTTTCACCAAACATCATCCAAACATCCAATTTAAACTGGTTGTTTGGGGTTCCAGGTCCATAAAATTCCATGAATATCCGGCAACTAATGTTACCACAGTTCATCTTTCCAGTGCTTCATCAGGTGGGCCAGGTTTGTTCGAACACATGCTCGACAAGGCGGCAATACATGCAGTGCCATTGCATTGAAAACATAAGAGATTGCAAAGACATTCTGTTCGTGCCTACTAGTACCTGAAAATTGTTATTTTGCTTAGTTGATTGATGGTATGTTCTTAAAAGCATAAACTAAACACAACTGAGCCTATGAATATATGTATATATATATATACTGAGGGTGTGCCACTAATGATGCAAAACTTTCTTTCCAACATCACCCAATCTCACCCATTGTGCCATGATTCGTTTCAACAAATCCTCCCACAATCACGAAAATCAATCAATTGAGTAAGTGAGGTGGGAAGAAATGGGTTCAACCTCAGACGTCTCATGAGAATGTATCACAAACTGTACCATTTGGAAAAATTTATTTCCCTATGAATTCACCATGATTCACCCAAACTTTGATGTTGTTTGACTTTGGTTTGGATAGTTCTTAGTTCTGTTGTTGGGAAAAATAGGTCCGGTTTGGACCAAAAAAATCGTTGGTAACTTGGTACCAAACCCCACCCACAACCTCAGTGAAAATTTTCAACGTTGGAAGGCGGCCGTCTCTCAGAGCAAAGCCTCGGTGAAGAGAAGGTGTGGAAACTCTGATTTTCTTGGGGATTATATCCCATTAAATACCCACTATATAGGCTTTAGATAACTGATTTCCCATAGGGGTACGTTGGTAGGGGTACATCCAATTATCCCCTGATTTTTTGATGTTGTTTGAAACTTGGAGGATTTGGGGTGTTTTTTACAACTCCAAGATTTTTGGTGGCATTTTTTCACCCTGAAAAAAATAGGGGAGGATGAACCAACCCATTTCGACAAAACCATATTTTTTCAGATGGGTTGAAACTGAAACCACCAACCAGATTTGGTCATTGCTTGCTCCCAGCGGTCACATCGATGTTTGAAACAAATACATAAAAATGATGTGAAAAAAGCCATCAGCAATTGTATGAATGATAGAAACTTACAATTTGAACGGTCCAAAAGAGCCAAAGGATCCACGGGACTGGTATATTATACCTACATTTACTATAAACATGAACATGAAATGCAGGTAAATAATTATACGAAATATGCCATGGATCTTATGGGTTACACCAAGAAACGGTTGCTTCAAACCCATCCCGGGATGAACGGCCCGCCACGGCTCTCACAGGCTCCACAATGCTTCAGTGACCTCTCCAATTTGTCGGAGAAAACACAAACATCTTTGCCACTCAGCGATGAGATGAGTGGATTACCATCATGCCATCAACCAAATCGGTGGTTTTTTTGTCGATGGTAGTGGCTTTGTGGGGTGAAAAATCAATTATTACTGCGGAAATCTCCAGCTTGCAGAAGATTCATGGAGAAAAAAACGCACACTAACCGTAACCCCCCCAGTTCTTTTACCAGTAGTTTCACCACCATTGAAGAAGGTGGGTGGTGTTGAGAGATGTTGAGTTTTATTTGGATGATTCGGTCATGTTCCATTCAATTAGGTGTGATGTTGTTCCTTCCTTTGCCTCGGTTGTTTTAATCCACTGCTTGGATGAGGCAAGAAGTCTTCGGTTATACTGAGATGTCTGAAGTTCAGAAAGAGGTGCAGCTATTGGCTATGTGTTTTTTATTGTTTACTTGCATTCGGATTTATCTTTGAAGTCATTGAAAATGTGTATTCATTTAGGTGTTTCCAAAAATAATGGTACCCCCAAATCATCCATTTTAATAGGGTGTTCCATTATAAACCATCCATTTTGGGGTATCCCTATTTTTGGAAACACCCATTTGTTGCTTTGCTGTCCGATACATGGTGCGAATACTAAGAAGTCCAGAAAATAGTCACTTGTTACACCAGAATCAGAGGCCAGGGATTGAGTTACTGTCAACATTTAACAAAATCAGTGCATATGATAGATTTATATAAATTTCCCACTTTTCAGTAGTTACTTGTTGAAACCATGCCAATGGGTGAATCAGATTTGACAAACATCAGGTGTAAGTGACCTTTGCAACCCCATGGTTGTAGGTGATTCCAAGTGCCTTATCGAAGAACCAAGATCTGGTGGTGCGTGCGTGAGGATCCTGGTTTGGTTGATTCGAGAAGTGTTTTCCCAACTACCTAATTATGATCCAGTCGTTTGCTGATACCATCTCAAAACATGCGCAATAATTATATATGATCATTTGTTTTCGTATAGTTTACTTCTATTTTTTTCATCATTCTGAAAACTGTCCCAAATTTCTTGTTTACTTAATTCTTCAATAACCTCTGTTTACAGCGTTTTTTTGCCCCATTCCAATCCTGTGGATTGAACGTGGTTGCCATGGGTTCTTAAGGCACACCGGAACAGGAAAGACCTTGGCATTCCTGATTCCAGCCATTGAGGTTCGAGGGAATCCCATTTGAAAGTGGAAACACAGAATGAGCAGATGATGAAAGGTGGTATTTGCAGAGAATAGATATTCAGTTCTGTATATATATATATATACACGATGTGTATATGTATACATACGTTCTTTTTGTATACATACATCATTGTACATAATAGAGTTATTAGATGAGTAAATAGGTGATTATATATACGTACATATTTTACTTTTTCTTGTCCTTTTTGGATAGTTGAAGATGCGGGGTGGTCAAGCCATGCAAAAGAATAGGTAATAAAGGGTCATGGTCCTGCATCATGCAAACTTATTACCACAACCATGGCGTGGGATCGGGTGAATGATAATCAATCCCTGATAAAGATTCTCGTTTGTGATAATTAAGATGTTTGGCCGAATGAATAGGCACTTTGATTTTCCTTTTCAAACACGAGTCTCCGAAACAGAAATCACAAAAATCTGCACTGCACCACTATTGGGTGACAAACCCGGATGTTTCTCTCATCCAGAAACTTCTTGCAACACCGACACATGGCGTGGGGGGAGCTTAGACAACCCCGGGTGTTTCCCGGTGTTTGGAGCTTTGGTGCAAAGGGTCCACCATTTGCTGAAAATTGTCCCAGGTGGCGTTTGATGTCTTTGATTCAACCTACTAATAACAAAATACCACATAGAACTTTCAACCTCTGGTACCTCTTTAAACTTTCAGAATGTCCACCACCTGCAGCCATTTTCAGGATTCAGGAGTTGCCCTCCAACTGTTCAGCCAACTTGACTTGTTCCGCAGAGATGTTGGACTTTTCACGTTTTCAACAACAGTTTGGACATTTCAAATTGAAAGATGTTGTGAAAACAAAAATGCTAACACTGATTGTGACCACCATCAATTGTCAATATGATCCGTGGCATTTCACAATGAGTCAAATCATTAATCATTACTATCATCCCATGGAAATCATAGCTACGGTTTGAAATTTGTACAAAGGAGACCATACAGATTTGTGACCATATTTTGTATAGTCAGTCCATTTTGTTGGGCAACAATTTTGAGCCACGGCTTGAGTCATGATACCCTGACTACTATTTATTTGACAGAACTTGCTGGTAATTTTATCTTTGAGCCCGATGCCACAAGAGACTCAAGACACTTGCAGCCGGATCTGATGGAGGTCTCCCTGTTGGCAGGGGTGATGGTGCCACCAAAACGACGTTGGGATAAGATGTGTCAAAATATCTTAAGAAGGGACAGGAGAATGGATATTATAGACTGTAGTGCAGTGACAGAAGTTGCTTTGTATTTATTTGTATTTCAGATATGTTCACTTTTCTGAAGCATCCGTTTTTCAGGGCAACCTCTTTTGCAACCCCAAAAAAGGTGGTTTCGAGATTTAGCTTGGTGCATTGTACTCGTATGAGTCGTGGAGTACAATCTTCTATTTCAAATGTATAATATCTCTATATACACACTATGATATTATCATATCATATCGGTATCATAATCAATGATGTTGTATTATATCAATATATTACATATGAATATGAATATGCTTATTCCAGTCTACATTGCCTTGACATGTTTATATAAATCTCGGCAGGCTGGAACTCAAACTCCCTCGCCTGAGCTGTGTGCTCAGGAAGTTTCCAAGGTGGGAGTTGTTGTGTTGATGGGTCAGTCATGTTGATGGAAGAAATCCTGCACCAGTTGATATCGTAAATATCCCGTTCTTGACAAGGTATTTTTGACATCCCAGGTGGTGCAGGATTCCTTCGATCAACAGTATTTTGATGGGTCAGTTCAATTAATGGTTAATTGTTGGTTTGGGGCCCGGTGGTTTGGATTCCCAGGATCCCCGAAAATGAAAGGGATTGTGGATCTTCGGGGTATCCCTTGAATCCCAAACCACCGGGCCCCAAATCAACAATTAACCATTCGTTGATCAGTCATATTTCGCGGGGATGAGAGTTGTCTTTAAAGGGTTTTCCGTTGGTTGGTATTCGACGAATCTACCTGGTTGCTGTCGTGTTGAATGATTGTTGAAATTTATTTCACTTTTGGCGGTATAAGATTCGGGATTGGTTGAGGTTTGCCACATTTTAAGCAGATAAGTAGGGAAGCTGACTTTGCCGTTCACCGGACATGAAACACAATGTAAAAAAAAATAGAACAAAAACTTCTTGGAACCCACAGTTTGCGCTACGGAGAGGCTGCACGAACATTCTACATATTGTATCTAAGTGTTTTACCAGAAATTATATAGTTGAAGTTACCGTGATTCATGTTTGACATTAACAGGTGCTTGGCTACCTTGTTGGGTCTATTTCCCATACCTTCGTGTCAACAATGTTTTGGTTTGTCAGGATACTTCTCCTGGTGTTGATTGGATCTTTTTGGAGGTAAAGTTTTAGAAATTGCAGAAGACTGCCACGCAACCTCCAGCATCTCATGTAGCTCACAAATCAGGGGCAGTGGAGTACTGTGTGTGTCAAGAATGTGGTATATTCCTGGATTTCTTATTGTGAAATTATTGATGTTGATACTTGCATGTCACGTCGTGCAAATTGTTTTTGCAGCAAGCTCTATTGGAGATGAGACGATATCCAACCGGTCATCCTGAAGGATAGTGTAGTGGGTGCTACTAGTGGTGTTGCTGGTGTTTCGTCGTTGCAACAAAAAGTTGTATTTTTGTTTGCCATCGATCCAGGCTGAGTCTTATCCTGATACTTTTGTGCGGACCAGCGACCGGGACTGTTCACCAGAAGTGATGCAAACAAAGCTTTGCAACAAAGGCCATTTTTTGATTGCAACTCGCAATGCGACTTGTGACAATGCCAGCACAGAAAGTGGATGTCTACGGAAGAACAACACTCAAGCTGTGAATGGATACCGTTCGGATCTCAATTTGAGAGCTTTAGGGATTCTGGATAATTGCGTGAGATATGTTTGATAAATCCATGATGAAATCCATGATAAATCCTGCAAAAGAGTGGCAAGTCTGATTCCTGCAAACTCCTTTTCAATCAAGCAGATTTTGATGATGAAATTCCCAACCGGTTTTGGGGCATACCCGAGGCTGTGAAGAATGTAACTACAAGGTGTGCTGGGTTCAGATGTTGGTCATGTTGGTCACCTTCATGAAACATTCAAAAATCTATGAGGAATGAAAAAAAAACGGGGTTGTTTTAGGGTATTATGGGATCGTACTACCCAGTTATATAGGGATTATAAGAAACCCAATATGTGGATTCACTGTTGTTCACCACTTTTTCCAATTTTTTCCCATATCAGTAACTACCTTTGCGTTGGAAAAAAAACATGAAAGAGTTGGCTGACTTTTCCAGGCATCAAGTGAAGGGACAGCTCCTGAGGCCAGGTTTGGCAAAGCTCCACGCTTTGACCGCACACTGGGGTAAGGATGTGTTTTTTGTTGGAGGCAATCTCCTTCATCTCCAATATGTCGTACAAAGATGTACAAAGTATTTTTATGTATTTTTGTTTTGCTACGTATTGTCAGCAGGACTTGGCCTTCTTATTGAGAATCGGCCTTTTTTTTCGGAGTGCATTGTTTTTTCTTGGGGTCTTCTTCATCAAACGAGAAACAGCTTGTTTCAAGCTGTTGTTCTTGAAACTTAGTGGTCGTCTCCCAGGAGAAGTACTGTCGCTACCGAGTGAGTTTTATGGATGGCACAGTGCTTTGGTCCCAAAGTTTGGGCGATGGGGTTTCCCGGGAGGTGGAAGAGAGAGCTCCAAAAAAAAAACACAACTCGAGTTCAAGGGGAGATAAATAGTGTGTTTTTAGCACTTCACTAGAAATAGCTGAAGATAAACAGAATGCCATCTTCAGTGAAGCCATTTTTGTGGTGAGTTTTCTTTCTTTTTTTTCCAATAAAAACTCACAAGAGCTGCAATGGCTTCCCTGAAATATCACAAAATCAAATGGCCAAAACCTGACTTCCATTTGAGTCCCAAGGAGATGTATCTGGAACTTCCAAAACATGCCACTACTGACAGTGTTTATAGTGCCATTGCAATACGACGAGCAGTTGCGACCTATCAACTCAAAGTCATTGTACCTTGGCTTTGGGGACTAGATGTGTTGGAAAAATGGGGCATGTGTGATACTGTTGATGGAAGAAATCCTGCACCACCTGTTGTCTCTGAAACCCTATGAAAAATGGGATATTCTTGATGTCAACTGATGCAGGATTTCTTCCATCAACAGTATAACATGTATAACGATATGTGTCATGGGTTTTGTTTGCTCAAGTTGTCATGTTATGACATGTTTGTAGTGTAGTTATTTTATATCTGCGTGTAGAATATTTACATCTGAATCTACTTGAGATGAGTTGTGCTGTATGATGCTATATGATTTTGGGCTATATTACTATTTCGATTAATGCATTTTACACGGCTGCCAGAGTGTTGGGGAATTGGGGGATCCCCATCCAATGAGTAACCTTTTTGCAAAACACAGGAGCGAGTCCTTCAACGTGGGTTCAAGTGGCTTCAACTACCCTCCCTGAGACTAACATAGCACCTGAAAATAGGCCATCCCAAAAGGCAAGTCGTATTCCAACCATCCGTTTTCAGGTGCTACTGTTGATGGAGGAAATCCTGCACCAGTTGATATGGAGAAACTACCATTATTTGCAGGGTTTTATACATCTCAGGTGGTGCAGGATTTCTTCCATCAACCGTATGTTAGTTTTGGGGAGTGTATCCCATTTAGTCTTGAAAAGTTTTGTGTCATGCCGGTTGCAGCTGAAATTCTTCGACACCAGTGCGACAAGGTTTCAGACCAAACATCGCCATTGCCCTGCAGTCCTTTTGTGACCTTTTCCGATGTTGCCACTGGCGACATTTATGTTGTTGTCACCAGTGGCATCGCTTTGGGTGTCTCAGTTTTGAAGATTTGGATGTGCGGATGCATGATGGTGAAATGTACAGATGATTGGTGAAACAGGGCTTTGATGATAGTGGAATCAAGGGGTTGGGGTTTTTGGCGACGGTAATATATAGGGGTTTTTTGCTACAGTGGGTTGGTTAGGGGGTTTTTTGCGACGGTGCTACCTGGGGAGGGTTTTTTGCAACAGTCCCACGGGGGTTTTTTGCGACGGTGCCGGCTTGCCGGGGGTTTTTTGCAACAGTCCCACGGGGGTTTTTTTGCGTACGGTGCCGGCTTGCCGGGGGTTTTTTGCATCAGTCCCACGGAGTTTTTTGCATCAGTTTTCACGT
>DF240256.1:57641-67641 GCA_000507305.1 Breviolum minutum Mf 1.05b.01
GTGGTGGTAGTGGTGGTAGTGGTGGTGGTGGTAGTGGTGGTAGTGGTGGTAGTGGTGGTGGTGGTGGTAGTAGTCGTGGTAGTAGTCGTGGTAGTAGTGGTAGTAGTGGTAGTAGTGGTAGTAGTAGTAGTAGTAGTAGTAGTAGTAGTAGCAGTAGCAGTAGCAGTAGCAGTAGCAGTAGCAGTAGCAGTAGTAGTAGCAGTAGTACTACTACTACTACCTACTACTACTAACTACCTACTACTAACTACCTACTACTAACTACCTACTACTAACTACCTACTACTAACTACCTACTACTACTACTACTACTACTACTACTACTACTACTACTTACTACTACTACTACTACTACTACTACTACTACTACTACTATTACTACTACTATTACTACTACTACTACTACTACTACTACTACTACTACTACTACTACTACTACTACTACTGCTTCACAGTCGCCCACGAAGATGTCTTCTTGATGCTCCGCTCCGCTGTTGTTGTTGTTGTTTCAGGCGTTTAGATTGGCTGTCTAGGCAAAAAATTGCTAAGTTCTATCGAGGCACCGTCTTTCAACTAAAACAGCCCGCCTTCACCACAGCTCGTTGCACCATAGCCACGCTTCGGATTGGCCATTGGCACATGAACGCGGAATATGACACTGTTTAGTGAAAAATCTGGAAAAAATCTAATTCGTGTCACAAGATTATCCGGAAAAAATGCTGTTGCCACTGCAGTTGTCTCACAACACAACACTTGTTATTATGTAGTCATGACTGATTTGTCAAAAAAGACCATAAAGTTGAAAATCTCAAAAATCGTTAACCGTGCTCTGGTGAAACTTGGTGAAACTTGGTGAAACCTTTGACCCAGCAACCTTTACTGTGCTCCACGGCCCTTGCCGCGCCCTTTGGCTCCCTTGCCTTTTGCTTTTCCCTTGTCTGTCCTTTGCCTTTTTCGTTCCATCTCCTCCATTGTGCGATTAACGAATAAATTCCTTCCGATGTCTAATCCCTGTTCGCGAGCGTCTTTGTGTGCCTTACTCAGGGTGGAGCCGATTTTCCCTTGTAATGCCTCTTGGATAGTCATGGCCGCAATGCCGAAACGCAATTTCAAAATGAAATGGCCAGCTTTCCTGGTCCAGCTCCTTGTGGTGGGGTCTTTATCTGCACGCGCTTTGTTTGGGAACACGAATTGGATTGCTTCCGGCAATATAGCCGCCATTTTCCACCACTGGCGTACAACTTCTACCGCATGAACCCGGGTTTCTGCACTAATATTTTGCCACTCCTCTGGCGTCGTTTCTGGTAGCGGGTAGGGCAATTTACACTGCGTACTAAGTTCTTGGAGTAAGGCCTTCCCGGACTCACTTGCCAGGTCTTTGAAATTCCGACTGCCTGTCGCCGTTTTGTACAATTCCTCAACTTTTGTCGAATTCTCTACCACGAGTTGGGTGCTCTTCTCAACTTTGTCGAGTCGCCGTCGTACTTGTTGTTGGTCTTCCTGGATTTTCTTTACCTGCTCCTCCAATGCGTCGATCCGACGCTTGTTGTCCGTCCTTGAGGAGGAAGCCATTGGGTTTCTAGCTGGTGTCACTGTTCAACTTGGTTGCGTTAACCTTTCCAACTATTATGTCAGGTTTTCTGTCCTTGAGCCGGGTTCCAAGAATGCAGAATTGTCAACTCCCGAGGAAGTACGTGACTCCTGGGTACGGTTCGTGACCGTACATGTTGACCCCAGTGGTACGTGACACACTGGTTGTGTTGCAGACTATCAAGAAACCGTCAAAAGGGCGGATTAAGGAAGATACAGTTAATTATCCAACTTAACCATCGTCGGACCTAGTTAAGTTTGTTTTATTTAGCTATTACATCTTGCCTCGTGATTACGCCGCGCCATGACTGATCCTAACACTTTCCCGCATTTTTCACATGTCATATTTGCTAGGCCTGGACCTCTACATTGTGCTTCGTGTCTCCCTAGATTAGGTGCCGCCATGGTCTGAAAGCATAAGGAACATTGCACTTGGGGGTGAACCCTGGGCGCTCGTTTTGGTCTCGGGTCCATTGGGCAGTGATGCATTCTACGCATCTTTTCTTGACGCCATACTTGGCCACATTTATCACATGTATATATGGGCAGCGTTATTTTGTCTGGATCTGAGACACCATGCATGTTGTCGTAATGCGCACGTAGAGCTTGCATTTTGGGGAACTGTGTATTACAAACTGGGCAATGATAGTTTCCTGTCACGGGGTCCTTTGTGTGTCCTCGTGTTTTTGCCCTCCGACTGTGTACAAATCTGGCCGGTGGCAAAGCAGGTTTGCCATCTGCAAGTTTCCACCTATTCAGAATGATATCTCGATTTCTCTCTGTGGTATAAGTTGGAAAAACATTGAGAACCGCATTTTGCCAGGCTTGTCGGTCTTGCGCCACTCTATACCAGTCGAGTTCCGAAAGTTGGATTTGAGCTAGCAAATGTCGTAACCAAGAACCTTGCCTAAAGGGTGGGTTACGCCTAATGAAATTTTCTTGCTTAAAGCCAAACAACGCTTTCTTTGGTAACCTATCCTTACTCATTCTGGCAACATGTCCGAGCCACAGCAGGCATTGTCGTGATATGGTTATTTCAAAGGGTTCCCATTGGGTCATTTCTCTGATAAATTCTGCATTAACATGGTTCGCAACCTTCCATCTATGTCTGATGAGCAAACATCTTTGGGCAGCCCAATCAATCACGGCTTGCATTTGCTTAATCTGAGTTGGTGTCCATGTTCTCGTTTTACCAAAACACGTTAAGGTTGGCATGAGTACTGCTTTCATGATCTTTACCCGAAGTGTATGTGGAAAGACCCTGGTAGTGTTACGCTTACCAAAAAACCAAGCTCGGGCTGTTTGCCCTATCTTGAGATATGCTTTAGCTTTCTTAGCGTTGGTGTCCGCAGTATGTCCCCCTTGTTCCTCCAAGATGCCCCCGACATGTCGAACCGAACCGGATTCACCTTTGAAACGAACATCTGATGGATTGCGATGGGGATATTGTAATCTTAGACCCTCGGTTTTTCCTGGGTGGACTTTTTCCCGCCAATCTTGCATGGTTTGCTCAAGTAGAGCTTCTGCCGTGGTTATTTCGTTGCCTTCTCCCAAGAGGCAGGTGTCATCTGCAAAGCCAATATCACCAATAAACCCGATTTCACTATTCCTGGTCAAATGTCCCCTACTGTGGAAATCATGATCACATCTACCCGTAATTTTACTGACCCATGGGATCCCTGGTGTGAGCCCCGCTTGGGTAGCTAACTCCAGACGGCGTGCTCTAAAATCTTCCAATACTGCATGGTGATACACATTGAAGAGGGGGGGGCTACTAGGGCAACCCTCCCTCAACCCTTTATCTACTTCGTACTCAGTGGAAAGACCCTTATGAATGCGAACCTGGTACTTTGTATGCTCATGTAGGGCTTTACAAACCTGAATAAATGGTGTGGGGGCACCTTTTACACTCATGAGTTTCCAGAGGCTATCTCTACTTACCCTAGGATACGCTTTTTCAATGTCAAATAGCCGGATTAACATGACTGCGTTACTAGGTCTGGATGCCGTGCCTTCCTCAACAATCCTACGGGTTACTTGAAGCACATCGTCTACTCCCCTTCCCCGTCTGAAACCCATTTGTTCTTCCGCTAACCATGGTTCACTCCATATCTGTACCCTTTGCGCCACTACTCGGGCTAATAACTTTGAGCCGACGCTAAGTAAAGTTATTCCCCTATATGTATTCTTGTCCTGCTTACTTCCTTTATTCTTCCACAATGGGACTACGATACCTGTCGACCATTCTGCCCGCCAGTGTTCTGCTTCCAAGCCAGGATTAGCCTCCAGTGCTGCTGCCCACATTTTCTTAACTAAATTATGAATTTGTTGTTTCATGCCAGTGCTTCCGTATTTATAAAATTCTGCTATGAAACCATCTGCACCTGCTGCCTTTCCATTTTTCATTTTTCTACCGCATTCCGCTATTTCCTCATCAGTAGGTTGCTGCGCTAGCCAACCAGCCTCTGCTTGACTTATGACATTGTGCCACACATGGTCTGCCGCTTGTTCTCTGCCTGCTTGCAATTGTTTAAAATGGTTTTTCCATGCCTCTCTTTCACTGATAGGATCCGCAGGGGCTGATGTGGTTGCTTTAACTTTTAGCCATTCAGTACGCATACCTAGTTGCTTATGGATTTGGAAGACTTTCCTACTGTTTCCCTCCCTGTTTGCGGTGCTAAGTTCGTCCGTGAGATTGTCTATCCATGTCCATTTCCATTTCAACCGGGTGATACGTCTTTTTTTGGCCATTCTGCGTGCGTGTGCCTTAGATTCTTCGAAAGCTTGTTGTCTGATAGGTGTACGTGGTAAAATATCATATCTGTAATTTTTCATTGCTGCCAATGCTGTCCCTACTTCCCTATCCAATTGTCTATTTTCGTCTTCATGACCTAATAGGTGTGGCCGTTTGTGGTTTGTGGGTGTTTCGCCCAAGACCTGACAACCTGTGTCTATGCAAATGTTTGTTAGGATCTCCCAGGATAATTGCTGCTGTTGTCCGCCTGCATTTTGTAATGCTAAATCCATTTTATCTTGCCAATCCTTCTTCAATTGTTGACTCTGTGGGCCCGTACAAGATAGTAATGAAACATTTGGTTTTCTTGCGGGGGTGTGTTCCTCCATCCTTTGTTTTTTCCATTTTGGAAAGTGATGTATCTTAATTTCCACTGGTAGGTGGTCTGTATAGTCATCCCAATAATCACTGTTTGGATGTGCTCTCTTTTGACGATGAGTCTGTCCTAGAGGATCTCCTGCATTGCCGCGTCGCCCTTCATGAACTGTTTTGACCATGTCAACGTATTTCCTTTGTGCTTGGGGGGTAACTATGTGATCCAAGATATGTCCCGTTCCGCGCGAGGGGTGCCACCAGGTATTTTTTTGTTGACTGTTTGTGGAAACTTACTGTCCATAACTGCAAGTTCTTCTTGCGTACACCAAGTTGCAAAATCTTCCCCAGCCCTATTGGTAGTGACTCCCACCCATGGTCCAAAAACATTGTCGTAGAGATGTGTTGCATTTGCCCCTACTTCAGCATTAAAATCTCCTCCAATGATTAGTAACGAATCTGTTGGTACCTGACTTTTGAGTTGTGTCACGGCTGTGTAGAACTCTTGTCTGCTAGTCCTATTGGCATCTGTTGTGGGGGCATATACCGCTATCAGTCCGAGTCCTTTATGATACCCGATTCGTGGCAATAATACTAGTAGTGCCCGGCCCTGATTGGGTCTAGCTACTGCCCGTTTGAAGCCTCCTTGATTCCATGCCCATGTTGCCTTCTCATCTAATGCTATTGCAACCCGTCCATCAGGGATTATTGTCCAAGTCCTACTCGCTATGCGCACTTGTTGTGGTGCGGATGTATTAAACGCAGTGTCTGCTAGGAGGATGGCATTCCAATTCCGTCTGCTAGCTAGATGAAAAAGCGCGCAAGTTTTTGCCCAGGGGTCATAGGGTACATATATTGCTCCCCATCTACGCACGTTCCACGCGCCAACTCGCCATAACGCTCTTTGTCTTAGTTTGGGGTGTCTTTGCGGTTGCTTTGCCCGTGCCTGTTTGACTATTGCAAGTTTCCGGTTTCTTTGTCTACGTCGTAACGTTTTCTGTTTGAGACGTTGTTTCCGCGTCCCTAGCTTCATCTTGTTCCACGCCTTTAAGCCAATGGCCAAACAAGATTATCAAAAAACTACTGCAGAGTGGTGAGTCGCTGCGGTGTCAGTGAGCACGTGTGCCCACGCATGACTAGAACAAACAAAACCTACGACAGCTTTTCCCGACAGCCCACCCAACGCTGTCCGGAGCGATATGCTGGATGTAGTGAGGCGAAGACATCCGGTAACACCGAAAGCCCTCAACACCTCCCTACAACAATCAAGTTTACGTCATAATACCAGAATATCGCAAAGACTAACAGCATACCGCAGGAGTGGTGGTTCCCCGTCATCCAAATACCCACGCTCAGGTGATGCCACTCAACAAAAAAGATGACACCCTTAGGGTATGGGGTTGGTAGGGCGCCAAGTTATTAAACGCATTATCCCAAACACAATTGACTGAAAAACATGCACACGTCACTTCACACAGCAAGAACTTGAAACAAGTACAAGACACAGCATTTGCATGTTTTCCGCTACATGTCTGGTGCAACGATTTTCTGTTTAAGTCGAGGCCCTTCCAGGCACCGCCGCGAGGAGGCTTACCACCAAAGTGCCCTGCTCCGCTCCGCTGTCGACCTGCGCCGACGTAATAAACCCCGGTTACCGTCGCAGAAAACCACCACTGATGCAAAAAAAACCCTTGCCGTAGCCAAAAACCCTTCCACTGTCGCAAAAAACCCCCCCAGCACTGTCGCAAAAAACCCCCAACACCGACCGTCGCAAAAAACCCCCTAACCAACCCACTGTGGCAAAAAAACCCGGTTACCGACGCAAAAAACCCGAAGCCCAACATACCTTCCCCCAATCTGCCTTCATATAAGTTGAATGATAGCAATCTCAAGATTTCAGAAGCAAATCGACCTTGTTTTTTTTGTTCCCCCTACGGAGCATATGTTTCGAACGTCATCCAATCGTTAGGGATTGGATGATTTGGATTTGAAGCCACGCTGAGGTTGGGGCAATGATTGTTGTGATGTGGAACTGGTGGATACATCCTTTGAACATTTTTCGTTGTCATCTTATGGATTGGCCGGTGCGATGCCACCGTGGGTTTTTGGAACCGGCTGGGGAGTATGGGCGATTATGGATAGGGTTGAGAAGTTCCAGCAGATAATGATAAGTCTGATAAAGTTAAGATGGTCTGGTGGGAGTGTTGTGGATCTATTGGCGTGATACAGAATCAAAAAAAATATACGTATAATATATATATATATATCGCAAGAAGAAACTTGAAGGTGAAAGTGTTGTGAATTTCACATCTTGGACAACTAGCTATACAATATCTATAATACAACTGCACATGTGCTTAGATGTGTCATGATTTCCACTCACTCAACAGTGCCATGGATGTGGAATGAGTTTCTCAAATCCGTTTGACTGAAAAACAATGACAAGAAATGTTCATTCAAATCCCCACTTCCAAAAAACAACAAGATTGACTACATCATATATATATATATACTGTTACTGTATATGATATATCATGTTCATTGACATGTAACAACACCTTACATCTCTTGAGACAAGTGCCTGAACTTTTTTCAAAAGTTATGCAAAGTATGCATAGTTTCGGAATCTGTCTCACCTTGCATGGCCAGGTGCCTCAAGAAAGTGTGTCAAGGAGGAGATTAAGGGCAAGCAGCTGACAGTTCGAAGACCTTGTGACGGTCATTTGGCCACGAAGTTGGAGAACATGGATCCCATGGATCCCATGGCACATCCACCTCAACAGCCATTCCCCGGGATTATGGGGACCTGTCCGCGGATATATGTTTTTTTTTGTGTTTTTTTCGTTTGGAATGGTTGAATGGATTGAAAAAAGACGCATAAAAACGTATATATATGTATATAGATAGATTTTTACTCAGATTGTTTTGTTACATCATATTTGTTGGGTTCCTTCCCAACTTATATATATAATATATGTGTATATACAGTCGTGATATGATCCAATTTTTTGCACGGGGTTGCACGCATTGGAGTGGTGAACTTTGTTTGGTTTCTTTTCAACGAAGTAGCTGAGTATGATTTATGGAATCTAGCAATGTCAGGGGGATTCAGGCAAACAAGGAATGAATTACCGTAGGAAACCTGGACAAGTGTGGATTAACATTGAACATGAATATTGTGAATGAGTACAATTCTTCCAGATATCCTAGCATATTTGTCATTACCAGCAGTTTTGTATCAGCATGCTGCTTTTGTAGTACTTCTGGTCTGACTGTCATAGCAACCTAAGACTTCAGATTGCCATCAAATGGTTGCTATTGCACGGTGCCATACCAAAAGGGTCTGTCGAATTGGTCATCAAAACGCTGAGGCAGAGGTATCTTTTCGCACTTTCCCAGGGGCATGGTCTTCAACAAATGGACCGAAGAAGAAGCAGCTCCATCAGTTTCTGGCAGAGTATTGCTACGCAGCTCAGCTGGAAGAGGGATTGAAAACTGCGTATACATATTTTATCTTATTCTATTATGTTTTCATAGTGTACAATATATACGTACATGTATATTATATATATACATATTTTTGTATATGTAGGCCGCGGGCCGGCATTCTATAGCTATTAGCCCCCACACCCATGCAATGGTAATGCCCCCCCCACCTGAGCAATACTTGTGCTGACAGTGTGTTTGGTCCAAGTTTTTTGGTTTAGGATCTTTGACCGATTTTTGCCACAAAATCGACATTCGTTCAAAAGAACACAGCGCTGACATTCGGGAAATCCGTTCAGAATTCTCTGGCTTGCGATTCTCGACGGGAATTTCAATCCTACGAAGCATAGGAAGATTTGTTTCACCAGACGGGTTCTGTGGTTGAACCGTCAACCACAAAAAAACGTTGATTCCTTATTCCCTTCCAAGCACCAACCAGTTGCTGAAATGCCTTGTTTCATTGTCTATGCCGTACAATTTGATGTTACAGAAATTTTGTATCTACATCAAATCAAAGGTATCTCATACATCAATTCCCCGCAGGGTCAAACAGTTTCGGGTTTCAACCTGTCAACTCAGGCATTTTGATACACAGAAGGCGGTGGGCCATGGGCATTGGTTTTGGCTCCAAAGATGCAGCTGCCCGTGGTGATCCGGATCTTTGGTGCAAGGGAAAATGGCAAAATGATGTTGAAAAAAAGATAAAGGGAAAAACCTTTGAAGCACAGAAGAAGCACATTTTGGTTGGTGTGTTTGACTATTTGGTGTGTGTCTATATAGTGTCCCTTCTTTCAAAAAAAGACAATCAAAATCATCACTTTGAGTTTCGAAATCTATTGTTTTCCTGTTGTTTTTCGGAACATTTTCAGTTTTTTGGGGGTTCTACTCCTTCCTCCGTTTAGGAGTACGACCAATGCTTCTTTGGTCTATACCATGGAGGTAGTAGCATCAACTGTTGCGCAAACGGACGGAGATATCATCGATGCACCCGTGGGGAATGGTCTTCTGAGTATTTGGCGATCCTTATCGATTCGGATGCCAAAACAATGCAATGTTTCTGTTCCCCGAGAGAGTTTTGTCATTTTTCTTGCGTTTCATTGTGGTTCATCATTCTTGTTTGATGTGTTTCATTTTGTTTGAGTATGTTTTTTTCGTGTTTCATATGGTTTGATTGGTAGTATATGATAATTAATTAAGAGTCGTCATTTCTTGTATGCATCAGGTGGCCTAGAGCCCTTTGGAGAACTCTTTACGGAGCTTGGGAATGAAGCTCTTTGGCCCATGGTTGTATGCATGGCCTGTTATGACTGTGTGAGCATCTCCTTAGCATCAGTTTGAGACGACTTGAAAAAGAGAGCTGAGCGATGTGAAGTGGATGTGGTTTCTATGAATCTATAGTTGTTGGTGTTGTGTTTTGTTTTTTTAATCTACATGTTTACATCTTATACAATTATACAGTACATCTATGCGATTCATGTTTGTACTGATATGTCAGATTCATAGCTCCCAGCAGTCAGATATGTTTATAAAACGTGATTCCTTTTTGGATCCATGGTTGGAAGAATCTACAGCAATCACATCCTATTTAGACAATTTACGGAGGTTAGGATGTTAGAATATTTGTACGTACATGTCAGATATTATATAATATGATATGAGGTCATATGATATATATATATACACAATAATATATGATATACTATAATATGTTTAACATGTTATTATACAGGAAAACATGATATAATGTGATATGATTTTTCCTACTCGTAGGATATGCTATGATATCATATGATATCATTTTTAATACAATATGATATC
>DF240256.1:71843-131440 GCA_000507305.1 Breviolum minutum Mf 1.05b.01
ACTACTACTACTACTACTACTACTACTACTGTTTCTTTTCTGCTTTTCTGCGTTTTGGTACTCGTTTTTTGGCGCTAGCTTTCCGCTAGCTTTCCGCTAGCAAAAATTCAATGTGAGGCCTGTTTCTGCACCTGCCCCATAGTGGCCATCCATAGTCTGCATTTTTGCAGGGCAAGCTTTCTACTGGGTCAAAGGGGGCTTGGCGTGCCACAGCGCGGCAACATTAGCTTATACCATGGTACTGTAAAGAAATCGCAATGGCACTCATTCTTGCTGCTTTCCGTGTCTCCTCTTAAATCTTTTGTACAAACAACCGGATCGGCGCTTGCTCTTTTTGCAGGAAACGAACCATTTTTTTCAAGACTAGTTGATTTATTGCATTTTACTAGTATCTTCAGTTTAACTTTTTTTGCAAGTAAAACAAAAGGCGTCACGCATGGAATTCCGATTTAGAGCCAAAAGTGGGAACAAGACTTTTGACGAACCGTCATATGTAAGACATATTAAAGAGGATTAAAGAGGATGATAGTGGATTGTCTTTAATCTTTGTATCATTATGCAAAAGATTTGAGACATTGAGACCATATCATTGATTGTATTAAATCATATATGATATCACATGAGTCTTGGATGTTTTATAGGCAACACTTTGAGATCTTCATCTTTGGTGTTTCAAGTCATTCCCTTCGGTATCTTTACTTGGAGGAGTCCTCCACAGCCCTCATGGCTCAACAGTTCTACCTTGTCTTACCTGGGTAACAAGCTGAGGAAGTCGTGAGGGTTTGTTGGCTGTGAAAATGGTGGGTTTTTGATCCAACAGGATTGATATACTTATATCGCTTATCGTTCAATAATCCTGTATTCATCAATAGCTGTTTCTGGTTCCCTTAATAGGTGGTAGGTGATATAATCACCAACTTGGCAGTATCTACCACTGATATACCACTTATATATTGCCAATTGGGTTATTATATGCTACCTACCACCTATTAAGGGAACCAGGAAACTCCATTGAATTCATGTTTTTTTGGTTTTGGGGCAACTCACACGTATATGTGATGTTTCAATATGTTTCAATTTCATTATGTAGCGTCACGCAAGGAAATCACGAAAAACACAAGCTAGCACGCAAGGTTGGCGCAAGTGTTTCCATGCATGCGTGGACTATTTGAATATATATATATATATAATGATATATGCTACATATGCTATATGATATATAGATATATCATATGTTGTATGTATATCGACTGTATCATCAAAGTGTTTCTCTCAATGTGTTTTTTGTTTTCCTCAGGACAGCCAGTGACACCGCAGATGCAACAACGCAGCCACATAATATATATCAATATATATATATATAATATATGTGCATATACATGTGAGAAGTGGCATGATCACTATCATAAACTTTTGCCTGCAGTCAAATTTGGTGGGTAACATCATAGAGAATAAGCCAAATGAAAAGTGGGTAACATGGTCCTATGACATCCTATGACGAGAAGTTGGTTGTCTCCTTAGACAACCAAGGGAGTTTGACACGGGGTTTCAGCAAAATCCTGGATTGTGGTGAGTCGTATTGACTTGGTGCTCATGTTGCTGTAAAAATATACGTAATATATATTATATATATACATATTACTTGGTAGGTTCGCGGATGTGGTCATCATATGATATCACATGACCAGATTTCTTCATATTCCAGGTCATCTACCGCAATGTACTATTCAATCAAGTTGGCTGTTCTAAGTTACAGTATGATGGCCAATGATCGTATTCTCAGAATCTTTCAGATCTGTAATTAAAAGGAAAGGTAAGTTACAGTAAACCAACAATGATGCAGGTCTTTTCCCTGAAACAAAAAACATAGCCACAGTTCGCCCCTAAAAAATGTTGGTTTTTGCAGACAACTTTCCTTTGGGGCCCGGCACCAACTGAGGCACCAATGCTTGGCAGCGTTGTACAATTTGATCATCAACGAAATGGCCACGGATAGGTACCTGGATGATGTACGCTTCGGATCCTGTGTTGTGAAAATGCATAGGAAATGGGGTTGCAAGGTGAGCAAGTGAAAAATTACCTCAGATAGAAAGGGATAGAAAGGGTCATGAAAAGTCATGAACATATTAAAGTTCAGAGTGTTTGAGAGAAATGTGATGGAGAACCCTTGGGTTTTATGTCCAAATTCACGGGTGTCAATGTGCATGTTGAGAACAACATCAACTGAAAGCAGCATCAGCAATGTTCAGTCCCTGCTCCAGAGCCACCCCCAAGATTTCAGTGTGCCTGTGTCAATGTCAATTTGCAGGTACGGCTACAAGATTCTGGTGTTTTTTGCAACTGCTCCTTGACTGCAAACAGAAATATCCAGTGAATATGATCTATATAGATCATCTCCTCAGATTTATAAGTATTTGTAGCAGTATATCTATCTAAATACATCACAAACATCATAAACATGTTAAACATCAATATTTGGAGACATACAGCATTTAACTTCTGTATAACACGATGCCTGTCGGGTTTCCCCATTCCCCATGTCATCTTAAGGCCCGGATGACCAGCTTCATGGCCCAGTCACTTGGGCCAAGATACGATTCAAACGATGCCAGCGGATAGGTATATACAGTACATCATCAGTATATCAATGAATTTTCAATGAAATGATGTATGAATATATACATGCCATGATATTATATATTGTAATCTAGTTATAAAAGTATAGTCAGTGTATAATTGTTTTACGGGTGCACTTAGATTATAGATATCACATATGATTAACGTGGGATTTGTGCCATCTACTGTTACAGCGTAACTTTTGATGTTGGAGTCTTGCGTTTAGGGCTAAAGTTGACGAAACGTGATCACCCAGCAGGAAGAAACGTGATCACCCAGCAGGAAGAAGTGGAAAGTCCAACCAGTTACGGGAGCAAAAACCTTAGGAATTATAATGATATGATCATTTCCCCTTGGTAATTTTTGTTTGAGCTATTTGTATCACCCGGAAGTCCTCGAGAGAGCGAAACATGTGTTTCGCTGGTGTCGCCTCCAAGATGGATCTGCGTATTGTTCCAGTAATACAGATGTGTTGGGTTGGAAAAGCAATCTTCTCGACTGGTCGTTTTCGTAAATTATTTGGGTGTTTCCAAAAATAGGGGTACCCCCAAATCATCCATTTTAATAGGGTTTTCCATTGTAAACCATCCATTTTGGGGGTACACCTTTGCAGTTTGAAGCAGTTTTGTTTAATATGGAAAAGCTGTATCTCTCGGCGATCAGGAGAGATTCAGGTTCGGATGTTTCAAAATTGTTCCAGTGCAGAAATGGCCTTTCTGGACCTGTGATGCAAAATGGTGAGGTATTTTTCCCCCTCATGGTATGACTATGGTTCGCTGGTCATCAGGTCATCAGGTGGATCCTGTGAACCACGATGTTCCTGGAGTCGTACCTGTATATATAAATATAATTAGATATAGATGTATATTATTGTATATTTATGTTATTCTCCAAACATTATATAATATATAATTTGATTTAAACTGCTACTTGGAATCCCAGTTGCTTTTTTCCCAACTGTCGTTGGATTTTTGCTGCTGTGGGCGTCTCTGCGGTGCGACTCACATAGGTTTTTTCGAGAGCAACTGCGTATTGGCGTCTATGAGATTCATCGACGAAGGGAGGTGGATGGGATCATCAACCCTTCCATGATGGACAAATGGCCCGTTGATTTTCCACAAGGAAAAACTGTCTCGACTTTTGAAAGGGGTAACTTCCCAGTGTTTTTATCATTTCCACCCCAATTTTGTCCAATTCAGTCAATTCTGGGAGGAAGCGGGAGCAAATTATGGAGAATATGTGTTTACCGCACTTTTTTGGGATGATGTAAGGCTGAAGCACCTAAAACAATCCAAAAACGAGAGAAACAGCCACAACAGGTATCTCAAAAATCCTGTAGTAATTGCCATGGGTTGGACAACTCCATCACCAACAAACATGTATTTTTTTCGACTGGTCCGGGAGCTGTTTATGTGGGGCTCAAGCACTTGGTGACCAGATCCAAAAGTAGATATATATAAGTCAAAGTCATGGCTCTCGCGGAGGCGTGTAAGATGAAAATGATTGGGATGGTTGATGGAAGATTTGCTGAGACGACTGGGTCCCTGGGTTTTATGGATCTGTGTGTTATTCAAAAAAAGCTAAGATGAGCTGAGATGTTTTTTCAGATTGATTCTTGACACGGGACCAAAAACCTTGTTTTTTTCGTGAAAACCTCGACTTGCAACTTCTTTCAAGTTTCAACGCCACGTGGAAATCGGATGTTGCGAAGCCTTCCCAAACCCCATGGTGAAACACGGTATATCCCTCCGTAGGCGGTGATGACCCTGCAATTTTGGACACCACTGGCACCAGAGGCACAAGTTGGTGTCTTTGTCGTTCAGGTGCAACGGTGCAACGGCCCTTGTTTTTTTTTTAGCCAAAAAAAAGCGCACAAAAAACACACGGCCCTTAGAAATAAGAAACTGGTGGTTGATCTTCGACGTCCTGGTGGTTTCGTTTTACCTTGAAGTTTCGTTGGTTGCGGCAACAAGGTGCTGATGATCTTTTATCTTTCCCTCAGTTTTCTCAACAAGAATGCCATCATGAACCTGGGCAAAAACAAAGAGGCCTGTTTACCATGAAAATAGGTCTTGACGGCTTGGGGATGGCTTGAGATTTTCCAGTTGTTGGACTGTCCATTGGGACTATCTCTTCAACACTACCTTCCTCAGGAAAATGGCTTCTGATCTGCGCGCGTGGCTGTTGCCAAATGCAAACGAGCAAAGTCCAGGAAACATCAAAAGAGGTTTGATTTTGCAGATCCGCAAAGCGATTGCGCCGCAACTGGGATATGGATATGATTTTTGGAGCGATGCTAAAATTTCAGGGAAGATGTTTTACCATGAAATCAAAACGAACGCAGTTCTTGAAGATGTGGATAGACTGATAGACTGGTTCTGACGGAAGTTTATGATTCATAGATATTCATAGAACTAATCAACTGGATCCAATTGGCTAAATTGTTATGTGAAGGATACTCAAGTCCAGTATCAGCAGTTACCTTGTCACTCTAAGGTATGTGCTTGCCTTTGTTTTGTGGACAATTTCTTTATTTGTAGCGGTCTTCGTGTATACGGGCTGGATGCCTACCACCAAAGACAATTACTTCGAGAAAACGGCGGTGGCTGCAGCTTTGATCCTTTTTTGTCAGACCATTGGAGCTTTCTTACTTTGTTCTTTGAGATGGAAAAAGGCTACTCGTTTCTCCTTGGATTTGGGTACCTCGGCAATGACGTATGTGCCAAGACGTTTATGCATTGTGTGTGTGTGAGCTTGTCTTTCCTTGGGGTATTGGGGAGTCTTCCCTTGATGTTATATTGAGGTTTGCCATGGTTTATCCATTGACACGGATGGACTACAAGTTCAAGTTCTGAGACACTTCCCAACATATACTCGTATGTATTGCTTTATGTATATTAGAGGGATATGTAACATACAAATATTTACATTCTGCCCGTGTGTGTGTGTGTGTGTCTGTGTTTTTTGCCTGTGTCGTTTTTCAAATGCTGTTCTGATCGATATTGGGAAAATGTTGCAATACTCAAAATCACGAAACGCTTTTATGCTGTGTTTATGTATCTGTAGATATGAATAGAAACAATGCGTGTATAGTGACTGTATTGTGGAGGTACAATATGTATATTAAGACAATATGGGCATACTCGAGTCATTCACAAAGTCATAGGGCCAATTTGCCAATGATAGCCATCACAGCAACATTGTTTTGATCTCAGGTTATTTAGCCATGATGGCATCGTTGAGCATGTCGTGCCTACCCGGTGTTTGCCCTGGACATTTCCTGACAGTCGTTGTGTGTCTTGTGGCTTGGCTATGGTCAGGGGAAAAGGACGACAAACCTGCTTGCCATGATTCGCCATTATATCCTCTTATGCACATATATCAGCAATCTATTCATTCTGTGATTCGGATTCTGTATGAATGAATAACAGGTCTTGTGCAACAAGTCTTGTGAAAACTGTTAAGATCCCCAACCCTGACCCGTCTAGTAGATTTTTGTCCCACCGTTTCAAATACGTTTCCACGATGGTTCAATTTCCCATGGCAGGTGTGGCTTATACGATTGGCACTACTACCTTTGGCAAATTCCATCCTTTGGGTCATCATGGCCAATTTAGGCTGCTCCATTTGCATACGTTTGCGCCTTCAGCGGAGGGCCTTAATTCATCCAGGCCAGCCTTTTCCAGTGGATTTTTTTTCTTGAAGCTATATGAAGCTGTTGCTTAAAATGTCCCATCAGAAAATCTTCAGAAATCTAGAATGCCAGTGAAATCTCATGAAATCTCTGCAGATTTATCGGATTTGATAATACCCATACAATCCATGTATGGTATATTTGCCTGCATTTGGTTGATTTTTTATGGTAAATGTCGGCAAATCTACCATACCCATAAAAAATCAACCAAATGTAGGCCAATATACCATACATGGATCCTCAGATATGATGTTGTCGTGTTTTTGTTGATATTCTATGACGTTGGCTTGCAAATATTCCGGATCTGTTGAAAATTCAGGTGACTTGGGCATTGTGGCAGAGCAACTGCTCACAGTGGATTCTGGGATCAAGATGTATTTACATAATATACCGTCCAGGGAATTAACATATCCTACCTTGGGTCCCAAGGAAAATCATCCTCAAACATGCCTTTTTGGAGGGACATGTTTTGTTTGTTTCCAGGAGGGCATGTGGAGCTTCAGAGGATGACTTGACAAGTAATCTGAAGCCAATTTTGATATTTGACAGGTTTTATGTGCTTTTTAGCATGAAAACCCGGCTTTTGATCTTTGATGAAAACCCTACTGGATTGTGTGTCCAGGATTGTTTGTTAACCCCTTTGTTGGGAAGATACAACTGGAGAAGCATCCGGAATTCACCAGATGTTGCGGCGGGTTGGTTTCTGTTTGAAATAGTGTTGGAATGTGACGCGGAGGATGATGATGATGATGATGATGATGATGATGATGATGATGATGATGCGACTGCCAAAGATTGCTGGGTTTGACATACTTCATGTATGCACATTACTGTGGAGCCAGCGTTCAAAGATGAATAGACAAGTGTTCAAGGGTTGACTTGGCCCGTAAGTTGCAACCGATTCTGGATAGGTTGAAATTCAAAGTTTGAACCGAAGTGGCTTGGATTTTTGTCATTTCTCGACAGCAACATCAGGATTTGGCAGTGCTGATGTTGTGCTGCTTTACCTGGTTATGTGGACAGATTCTTGGTGAAAAGTGAGGATCTGGGGGATGGAACGGCCAAAAGAGGCAATAGATGGCAATTGTTGCCGTGTTTCAGGAGGTGTTGGCCCTACAAATCATGTTTTTCGCATTTTCCAAAGTGGTTGGCAGATGGCCATCAAATGTGCAGGGTGGCCATGAGCTACAATGCAGATCAAGAGATGGAAGCAGAAGAGGTCAAAGCAGAGAGCAATGCATGTGAATCTTTGCAGCTCGGTTGGTGAGGTCAGGCGGTTCGAACTTCGCATGTAGGGCACGTGTTGGCACCTTGTTGAAGCACCAATTTCCATCCGCAGTAGTCCAAGCAGATATTCGAAACTGAAAAATCCTCCCGCTGCAACATTACCTTGAAAATATGTTGAAATGACTTGGTTCACCAAGGTTGGCCACAATTTGTGATGCTTATTTCTTCCTGAATAAGCAGCTGAACTTTGAACAGCACGAGAGGACATTGTCCTCTATTTTGGTCCAGTCCAGCAATACCAAAGATCGATCTTTTGCGCCTTGGCCCAACAAAAACGCTCCGAAAAGGTTGATGAATTTCTGAAATATTCATATGAACAAATCACTCAGATTTGCAGCAGCTGTTGTCCAACCGATGAACACAGAGTTGTTTCACAAAAACATCTTCGAAGAACACAGAACGTTGAACGATCGAGCTTTGGACTTGCTTCACGACCAAATTTGCAAACCTGGAAACCCATGCTTGGGATATTTGGGGATCATGTTTTGGTTTGAGGTCACAAATGTAGTGAGTTACTGTAAATGCCTGTTCTTCACAGTGTTGTTTGTTTATGTGTTTTGTTGTGCGGCGAGCTTTTGTTGAAGAAGTCGTAGTCTCAGATTTGCGACATCATAAGAGATGCTGCACAAGAAACAGCATGCTATATCATTGTTTGCCATAGATTCGAATATGTACAGTGTGTAAGGGGGATACTGTTGGCATCTACTGTTGGGAAGCTCGTCACTCGGAGATTTCAGATATGCTGTAGTTGTGAGGTACAATTCTTGGCATCCTCACAAGATCAAGACCGTTTTGTCCGGACGGCTGAACGGGCCAGCTTCAATCACTCTCCGTTGGCTGAGGTGCAGGACTTTTAGAATTAACAAAAGTTGGTTGGTGCAGGTTGGGGTAGATTCATTGAACGTAAAGAATCATAATACAAGTAGTGTGACCTGTTTTTGTTGCAATCCTATGACATGACGAATTTCATTTTAGTCAGCAATAGCTTATGGCTATAGGACAGTCTCAAACACATTGTATCATGAAGTTTTTCCAAAATGGTATTCGATTCATCATTGCTCCATTTGGTGTATAGGCTTTAAAAAATGTGGAATCCTGACGACTATGGCTTATAAACGTACTGATAGATCTGAGAGTAATTTCCCACAGGGCTACTCTGGTTTCTATCCCCAGTTTTCCCTTGATCTTTAGTGATTTTGACGCCCTAAACTCCCACCACTTGGAAGTGCAACACTCAGAGCGATCAACGGAAGCACTCCTTGTTTTCTTCGCGCTTTTCATCACCAGGTGATGCACGTTGGAATGCGCGATGGTCTTGGCAATGTCATTCCAGTTCAAGTCTTTCATATTGCACTCTTTGACATAAAAGGTGAGCCACGCCATCTAGTTGGATTACGCACCTTGGCGCCTGAGTGCTGGAAAATCATTTTCTCCAATACATATTGGTACGAAGATGGAGGAATATTGATTTAAATGCTACACTACCAGAAGAGGAAAATTGGCACTGTTTTTTTCGTGATGAATGTGTGGAATTTGTGTTTTTTGCATGGGTTTGATATTTTTTTACCGTGCCCATGTTTTCAAGGGAAACAATCTCCCGAAAAAAATCTCGAATTGTTCATTTGCATTTGTGAGGTGAATATGGTGATCAGGTGCCCGTATGTACCGGTCTTAGCTGCGTTTGGTGCGGGTTTGTTGATCTTACAAAAAAGGTAAGCTTTTTAGGCCTTGGATTGAAAGGGTGGTTTGGAAGATGAGAATGTTGATTCAAAAGGAAGGCTGGTGGGGATGTTTTTTCTCTGATTCTTTCTTGGAATTGGTTTGTGAGTATTTGAAGGGGAGTAATTCACTGGCAACACAGCAAACCTATGTGGTTGACAAGGCAGTTTTTTTTTGTGCAAGACCCATGTATTCTCTCGACTCCCCATTACAGTTTGTGCAGAGCGGTCCATGTCATCTTTGCCGTACCAGTGTCCAGGGTGAGCATGACTAAGGGCTGAATGATGGATCTACAACTTCTCCAGAAGTGGACAAGGCTGAGAAGTACCATGAGAAGGACATGAAGAGAAGGGTGGAGCTTCAAGGGAAAAAAGATGGTGAATCCCCAACATGTCCACACATCAATCCCCCAAAAACCAAGGAATGTCCCCCTGAAAATCAATGGGGTTTTGAAAGATGTGTTTTTTGCTGAAATAGGTCCCTTTTTAGGGGACATGTTAGTTTTCAGGGGTGTAACAAAAAGATCATAAGATCGAGCAGACAACCGAAGGCCCCATTCATCATCCAGGACAAAGCCGTCACTCATACGCGCTCCCATGACTCCATGTCCAGTGCAAGCATCGACTTGGACAACAACCAAGTAGCATGGTGGCAGATGTGTTTGTTTGAACTGTTCCCATGATGCTTCAGATGGAGAATATGGGGTTTGGTTGGGCTTTTATAGGTCACTGGGAAGATGACTCATAGACGATGATTGCCCTGAAGGTATAGCGCCCCAGCAAAGAAGAATCAATTGAATCATTCAAGCGTATCCAAGCAGGGTAAAAGTTCTTATGTTGGCTTGCTCAAAAGGGAAGGGTTAAGATTTAGATACTCATTTCATCCCATTGGCGGGGGAATCCTTCTTTCATCTCCTTTCTATACAATATACGGTAATAATCATACCATGGTTGGTGATGATGCTATTGATGAGAGTCATGCTCATGATGATCGTGATGATGATGATCATCATCATCATCATCGTCATCGTCATCGTCATCATCATCATCATCATGGTGCCAAGCATGAACAGGATCGGTCTACAAGGATGATCATGACCATGAGACAGCATGACAATCATGCCAATCATGATTATGACCACGGTGGTGAGAACAATGATGGTGATCATGACGATGCTGATCATGACCATGCTGATCAAAACGAAGAGGGCGACAATGATGACAACGGTCAGGTTGATACAGATGGTGTGGATCGATGTAATGAAGATGGTGACGATGACAATCAGCATTATGATGCATTATGATTTTGATGGTGATGAAAATGAAAACGATGATCACGGTGATGACGCTTATGTTGGTGATGGTGATGGTCAATATGCCGCTGCTGAACACTTTTATTGTCATGATAGTCTTCACGTTGATCATGGCGTAGTGATGATGGTGATGCTTTTGTTTGTTACGCGAGAGCTATTCAAAAGGTCGATGTAAGAGGTTTCGTTTGCGTAGGCCCGTGGGTAATGAACAGCCTCCGCGAAAGATGATTTTCGAGATTCGCGAAAGTATTGGCTAAAGTTCTGGTGAGCGTTTATGTACAAAGATACATATATATATATATGTCGTATAAGAACACTTAGTTTAGTTTTTCTATTGCCATGGGTAATGCTGGAAGCACAAAAGGCCAAATCTGAAGGTGCAGCCGCACCTTCAGGTATTCTGACAGTCCGCTCAAATGTCCCTTGTCAAGGATTATCCAATGATCATCAAATGATCAAATTATCCACCATACAGCTCGAAATGGAGTTCGCGAAAGTTTCGCGAAAGGTTTGTTTTTTTTTCCAGCGAAGATGGCGCTAGGCTAGGAATAAGAAATTTGATCAACGCTCACTTTTTTTTTCTACGCAGGTACCTTCGTTTGTTTGTACGTGTCATCAAGTCTTGAAGTGAATCATGGCTTCATGGTCAGGAGTGTATTATCATTTTCGAGCCCATTGACATGGAGGTTATGAGTGCTTCACGTTTCCTTATGGATTGCCTGGGCCAACTGACCAGAGATGCTTTGACAAAAAGGACGAGATGTGAGACATGGGTTTGAGACCCATAAGGAAGCTTGAGATTCATCATCTTAATGAGTTGAAAGGCAACAAAATAGTTTTCATGTGCACGTATATGCCATTTATGTAGATAAAACTCTAGACTTTCTATTACCTTGTTATATCATGTCTATATCTTGCAAGCGCTCCTTCCAAAAGATCCTCAATAGCTAAGGATGACCCGAAATACAAAAGCCTTGCCAACCAACAAACGGGGCTGAAGGCTGAAGTGCTGTTAAGAGATGATTTTAGGTGATCGTGAGTAGAAGCTACGTAGTATTAAGTACAACCCGTCAAAGTCAAAACTTTCCATGTGTTATCCATCAGCCTTCGAATGACAGTAGGATCTGTTGAAACCCAGGCGGTGACATAAGGCAGATTTTAGTTGTTCCATTTGGTGGAGACAAAAAAGTACAGATTGTAGTCAAGAAGTTGCCGTATAACTTCCAGGCATTTAAGTATGGCAATATGTGTGTTTCTTCATCCCCTGAAAACAAACTATAGAAAAACTCGGGGGATTCGTTTTAACCATGGATGTTTTTGGATGATTTGGTTGAATCGCTGACTTTAAAGAAATGGGAATTCTTGTAATGGGTTCATGAATCATGGATGTCATGTTACCCTCCATCATCCCATGGAGGGTTGGGATCCCAACAACCCAGGAAGGCCTATCGATCATTGACTTGGTATATGCTAGCGACCGCAATAAATTCAGATCCGACCTCATCAACAATGTAAACGTTCCTTGGCAGCAAGGTGAGGAAAGGAAATGATTCAAAAGGAATGAAAGTACCATGTTTTTTTTGGTACATTGTGCATCCAACTTGATTTTTTCAGGGTCCAAAAGCTGTCAAACAGTTTCGGTTTGAATTATTTGCGTAGCACATATCAGGTTAACACAAACATATATACCTAGACCCTCCGTTTGGGTGTCAACTTTCAGGTCCCAGGTAATTTTCAGGCCCAAACGGAGGATTCAGGTATATGTAGTTATATATATATATATATATCATCACATTTGTTGGGGGGAGACGCTCTCTTTTCTCTGAGGAGTTTATGTCTTCAGGCGATGTTGCGGGATCTCGAGGGGTGAAGCCAGGAATGATGCAATTGTTTGCCTCATGAAATTGTTCGGGGCTATGGGAAAATGGATGCATATTATATAAATTTGCACTAGATTCACATGTTTTTGATGTATCTGAATATTAGAAGTCTGTAGAGGACCTTCATTGAATTTTTCGTTGGAGTTTCGTGAGAGGCGTGTTTTTGTTTTTAATCAAGGAATCCTTTCAAGTCATATTTGGCACCAAAATTTTTGCTGCAAAAGCCTCATCACCGGATTCCCCAGGTGTTCAGGTCAGGAAATGATGCATTTTGGAATCCTTATGTTGAATAATGATGTTTTAACCGGTTTCAAGATGCCAATGAAAGGGTGAAATTCAACACATTTCATGTTGTGAAACCACTGGCATTGTGGATTCAAGGATGTCCCAAATGTTATGTTAATCGAAAGGCGTGAAGCGGCAGCGGGTGGCTGCATCCCATCCCCAATCATCTTACTGTCGGGGCGCTGCAGGTTCCAAAGAAACCAGTTTTGAGCTCACATTCCGCGCCTTTGTTGCGGAAGTGTGTTTCCCTTCCAAGGAGTCCAAAGAGTGGACAAGGGGAAACGGATGGAAAACACATATGGAAAAATGAAAACATAGAAATGGATGATGATGCAGGTGAACTTTGTGCAACAACGTGATAGCATGCAGCCTGTTATGTTAGCATATACAATATCAGATATGATTTGGAGACGTGATATTTTTAGCCCATCTATGTGGCTCCGGGGTGCATGTCTTTCAGAGGGCTGCAAGCAACAAAAGATGATGGGAAACTAGAGCAAGGATGGCGATGATTGCAGGCCACATTGCCCGGAATTTGTGGTAGCAAGTGAGCTTTGCGGAGGTTTAGATACAAGCACCTCCTGGTCCAAACAATGCAAAGGAAAAATACATGTTACCTTCTCCAGCATTGAAATTTCATTGAATTTCCATGATGTTTTTAGAAAGAGGTAGCGAAAATTAGTTGCTGCATCTGTTTCAGAAAGTTCCCCCATCCAAGGAATGAAGATGCGATGGGGTTTGACTGACACAACTTGGAGGTGCTTACTCTCCAACCAAGACATGTTGCTGATCAAATCTGAATTGAGACTTGGCATCACTTGGCTGATATCTGAATGATGCTGGAGGTTTTTTGGGCTTTAAAAAATGTTCACACCCCTCTCAAAAAACGACCCTTTCGGTGTCAAGATGTGTTTCAATGAAGAGTGAATGTCCCAAAAATCGCCATGGATTATGAAACACCTTCAATTTCTTTTTTTGGGGATTTCCATTGGGTAGAAAAACCTTGAGAACTTTCCCATCATGGGTCCGTTTTGGGATATATCTCATCCCAGGATCCGCATCAAGAAGGTGCGCAACAGCACGCGAAGTCGAAGTCTCCGAAATATTGAGTTGGGTTTGGTGGAAGAGCTACGTCCCACGGTCTATGGATTTGATTCTCTATAGACGTGAACCCGCGCGAGTTTGGTTGGTAGAGTAGAAGAAGGAAGGCCTTTTTGAACAAAATTTGTGATGATGATCATTCTATGTATTACTTTTAAAACATGAAGTCCCATGTTAGTTTCCAAATTCTGTGATCAGATCCAAAACAAGATAGCTGAGATCATTTGCCAACTGAATGAATGAAAAGGCCTGCTTCAATGACCCAGTGATTCCTTTTTTGGGTCAGTCAATCTAACCTTGTAGTTAACTTGGGAAATCCTGGGGAGGCATTTGTCAACACCACCAAAACCGTGAAATCTAACGGGTAGGTCGGGGCCAATGATCAACTTTAAAGGTTTTTTGGTTGAATGATAACCCTGGGAGCCCCAAGGGCCCAGCTGATTCTGTTTTTTGTTTGGCCGTTGTCCGAGCGGTCAAATAACGACGGTTGCTTCCTGTCAAAGACAGCAAGGCTGATGTTTTTTTTGGTCGACTGCGAGGATTGCTGGCATTTGACTAGTTGGCCTGGAAGAAAAAGGTCGGAGATCAAAATACATGCATGCATGCATGCATGCATGCAGGCAGGCAGGCAGGCAGGCAGGCATACATACATACGTACGTACGTACATACATACATACATACATACATACATACATACACCAGCACCTTCCAAAGGGTGCCAATTAAACCCTAGGGGATGGTAAATTGACACCCTTTAGGAACCATTTGGCACCCTTTTGAAGGTCCAGGTACACATGATATACATTAGATTGGAGTTGTTTGTTGATTTTGTTGTATGTCCATTTTATTTCTAAAGTTGGAGGCCACTTGCCTTTGCTCCCAAAAAACGTGAACCTGTTGCCCTGGACATGTTTGCTTCCCGTTGTCAATTGGGGCAATGATTAAAAACACTGGTTGGTTGTTTCATACAGGGGCCATACTATTTCATTCTATGACTCCAAAAAAGCCACAAATTCATATACATGATTTATAAGGCGTCTCTATTAACCAACCAGGAAAAGATTGAAAAAAATCACAAGGTTTTCTTGAAAACAAACCTCCCGGTTTGTTGGTTCAGGCATCTGCCCGGATGGCTACACAGGAGCGCTTTAAGGCGCCATCTTTGTTCAATCACAGTGAATCCTGTACCATAAATGACGGAGGGGGGGTGGGTGGCAAAACCTAACAAACAAAAATAGCCGCCTCAGGAAGCCCGCTCAGGCATCCTTTTCTCTTCAGATGCTTGGAATCTTAGCTGATTTTTTTACAACCCTAAAAACTCAGATGACTGGCTGGAAAATCACCAGTGAATTATTTGGAGATACTGTTGATGGACGAAATCCTGCACCAGCTGATATGGTAAATATCCAATTCTTTTACAGGGTTTTATACATCCAAACCGTGGTTGGGAATGGGATTTCTGAACCATCAACAGTATATCCTCAAATGTAGGTTCCACAAAACCACTTGTTTTATACTATAAAATGGGGGGTATACTAGCCAAAGTGGTTCTTCCAAAGGGGATTCAAATGCTTGTTGATTGCCTTGGGGCCTTGATCCCCAGTGAAATTCCGACACTAAAATTGAGGTCTCAGCTCGGGGCATGGATTATCCCAACATTTCCTTGGTGGGGAATGCCGTCTCAGATGGGGAGGAAGGTTTTTTTTTTTGTTTTCGAAGTCTTTTAGGGTTCGTTCATGTTCTTAAGTTGAAGTTGTTCATCTACTTTTCAGATGTTTTTGTTTCGGTTGAACCCATCTCTCATTCTTCATGAGTTCATTTGTTCACCTCTTTTTATCCTATTGTTTGGGATTGAGAACATGTTGTGTTTGTATTCAACAAACCCTTGCGTTTTTGGAACTGGGTGTTTTCGGGGGCCTAGAAGTGGGACCACTTCATTGCCAATTGCCGGAGGTTGGGAGATACGCTCCAAAAGTATCCAATATATTTGGTAGCTATTATATGCTGTATATATTGATAAAAATATGGATATCTGTAGAGACTTGTAGGGACAGAGTTTGGATGTGGGTGCCCCTGCATATCAATGGATATACCGAACGGAAATTGATGGATAGAATACTCCAAAGTACTGTACCCAAGACTGCACTCAGTGTTTTCTGTTGCACCGCACAAAGTTTGTCAACATGTATCTTTTATACAGCTCCATCGTCATTATAGTAACAATAGTGATCATAATCGTTGTCATCATCATCATCATCATCATCATCATCATCATCATCATCATCATCATCATCATCATCATCATGTTATTCATCATCATGTATCATCATCATCATCATCATCATCATCATCATCATCATCATGTTATTCATCATCATCATCATCTTCTTCTTCTTCTTCTTCTTCTTCTTCTTCTTCATTATCATCATCATCTTCATCATCATGTTCTTCATCATCATCATCATTTTCTTCATCATCATAATATATAATGTTGTTCATCATTGTAATCATTCTTTTGCTTTATGTTGAATACTTGGGTGTTTTTTTCATCCTTTCACTGGGCGTGTCAAGCGAAGGTCATCCAATTTGGAGCACCAGCCACCAGAGAAATGTACCCGGCTCACTTCCCTTGTTGCGTTGGGGTCCCACTATTCAAGGTCAAAAAGTTGATGAATTCATGAAGTGAACGACAGACCGCTGACTCAACGTCATGAGTCAAAACCAACCTGCTACTTGCATGTAGTCATATAATGTGTTTCTTGCCCCTTGTCATTCTGCTTCAAAATGTCATTCTTCAATGACCTGGAAAATTCATATAGGAACAAAATCTCACCTATACTAGGACGGATGTGATTTTACATGTGCTGAGGTCCAAACTCCCATTATTTCCATATAATGGGGGATGGTCATCAACCCAATAGTAGTGGGTTTATATACCCACTATAAGGATTCTCTAGTAAAGGTGGGATGACCATCCCCAATATAAGGAGTTTAGACCCTGGCACACATGACTGCATCTTGTATGTATCACATACACTACAGAATGCATTTATTGTATGCAGGTGTCGAAGTAACACATAGATTGTGTTCACTGTATGCTGCCATGAATCTATTTCCCTGGTTCGGAGGACATTGCTATCATTCCATCTACATATTTTCTTTATAAGTACGTGTGGTAATTTGTAGTATTGGAAATGTCCCGATATGAGACTGATTTTGCCCAGAGCACAAAGACATGAAAAAGATGAAATCCATTGAAACCTGCTATTGGTGATACATCCCATGTTGATGTGTGTAGCTGACTACCAAACTATATAAGGTCACGCAACATAGTCTAACAAATCATCATCCCTTTTTCTTCAAACACATACATCTGAGTTCACAAAAGTTTGATACAAACCAAGAGTCAACGGGAACAGGTAGCAGTCACCACTGGCAGTCTGTAAGTAATACCTCCAGGTATATCCATCGTGTGGGCCGTACCGCACGTGCGGGCAAAGCTGGTGATGCTGTCGGGAGTGCCAAGTTTGGGCCACCAGATGCAGGATTTTTCGTCAGGTGTGAGACCTTAAAGGTCTCAGGTGGTTGAAGAGATTACTTCCATCAAGTTGTTGGAATGCTGGTAATCTTGTTCAAGTTTATATAATGCTTCCAAACAATTCTGGATGACCAGTTGTCTTGGTCAAGTTTGTTGATGCCTACCAAACAGGTCAGATTGGATCAGATCGATTCACGACTGGTTGGAGATAGATGGGTAAATATGCCGAGGTATTGATCCTTGGCGAACTGGAACAGTCTTTCCTTGCAGCTGTTGAGGACAGAGGAAAAACGGGTGGAAGGTTCAAAGGGCCGAGGCCGACGTAAAAGCCACCAACCTTGGCACATCGGCAATACTTGAAGATGTGAGAAGCAAGTTTAGGATACTGCCTCGCACAATGGAATCTGAAGTTGATTGATGAATTGATGTTATAAAAAGTCATGTGGTGTGATATGTGATGTGCGAGATTTAAGGGATGTGATTTGTGATGTCTGGGCAAGACTATGTACATGGGACGTTTCTCAGCGAAAGTTTGCAAGATGTTCCAAGACAATGTGTTTTGAACCATTTCCATGCACACAAGCTGATGTAGTGGTGGAAATATCGGAGTCAAGTGAAACAAATCAAAAAAAGCATATCGCTGTTGTATTTGATCCTGTTTGGACATTCTTGGATGTTTGACTCGTTTTGTTGCCATGAGTTTGTCTTGACAAAGTGGGCACAGGATTTGCCCTTGCAGCAGCATGAAGAAGCAGATGAATTGAAACGAGTCAATGAATTGTCCGGGCATCCGAGGGAAAACTGAAGGGAAACGGATGGAAATCATATTAGGTGATGTCTTTAAATTTCCCAGGAATCATCCCTCAAAGAACAGCAGAAGATTTCCCCGTAGCTAAAGAGATGTTTTAAAAATGTACTGTAGGTGTAAGGACAGAAAAACAAATCAATTTCTTCAATCGAAGTGCCTTGGCTTCAGTTTTTTCCATGTTGCATGACTTCACTGAGGTTGGTCAAGGTGCGCGGGGGAAAGGAAAGGTGGGTTCTCCCATGACGGCCACAAATTGAGTCCTACCACTTTTCGTTTTTGAATACTGGATGTGAGTTGTTTGTTCATGTTGTGTTTCCCGCTGCCCAGCAAGATTCAGAATGAGAGCAGAGTTTGCACTGAAAGGGGGTGTTTGTTTTGAATTCTGTGTATTAGAATGTGTACCCCCCTGAAGTTTGATATAGATACCCAAAATAGCCATATTTGAAGCCGGAGATACATTTTCCAAGGTCCAAGTGGGTTTTTGTCACCCCATTCTTTGGCACATTTGCTACCTAGCCGACAGAGGCAAAAGATCAAACTGCCACCTTACAAAAAGAGAATGGTGGCTTTAGCATGGGCGTCGTTCCTCAGACTTTGTGAAAATAATCTGTAAAATGTACATACATACAAAAATGTATATTATATGATTATAAAAGGTCATTGTAACTTGTAAGTTACAAATTCAGGTCAGTGCATTTTTCAATGTTCCTATGTATATATAGATATATATTCCCGTATAGACAAGAGTCATATGATTGGTGTTTTAGATATCTTTGACCCTGGAGCGAATCTCAGGTGCCTGAGGGTTCTGGTTTCCGAAAAAATTCCAACGACAGTTGAGTACCAGTGCTGGATGTAATGTTGCAGATGCTCAATTCTAGGTTCGGTTGTCACAAGGATGCATGAATTCTGGTGATTGTGACATGGACGTCGTTATACAGCAAGTAATTGTAAATGTATTTATACACCTCTCAGTGCTATAATTTTGATCATGTAGATGTATAGTTAAGTACTGTGGTTGTGTCATTATCTATTTATTTCATATGAAAATATTTGTATACAATGTGTATATCAAGCTCTTTTTGCCCATACATTTACATGCTCCAGGCCACCACAAGCTGGTTGAGCTCAGCTCCTTTGCGTGCAGCCGCAAGCGGGGCCTTTGCCTCTTTGCTGGTGCACTACAAGGCAATCGTCGTTGTGCTGGCAGTTGATGTGGTAAAGCAGGGATCATTAAATGCCACCCATTTTGGAAGGGGAACGTTGCCCTACTGAGAGGGCTTACTAACCATGGTTTACAGTACTAACTGGGATGATCCTCCAAGTATGATCCATTTTGGGGGGTATCAGGCTTGGGAATCCACACACTGAGGCCACTCATCGCGTCCTCCATATGCAGGAGGATGATGTCATTCAGGTGGGGAAAAAAACAAAAAAACAAACACTTAAAATGAAAGATTCCTAGAGATTTAGGTTTGGACCGGTTTGGAAGATGATCTTCGTTTTGAAAGGAGTGATGTTCAGGTTCCAATGTCAAGTTGTTGGGGAGTGAAATGTGACGAAGAGCTGATTGAACAAGCTATTCGAGAAATGAGTACCAAGATTTGGAATACTTCTGTACGGCCGGGTAACATGTTTACAGCCACGAGAAAATGACTTAAAGGCCGATTTTGGGGCATATTTCAGTAAATGGATTTCAGGAACGTCCTGGGAAAAAATAGCAACATGGATTTGATATGATTTGATCATAAATTTGATGGATAGGGATGTTGATGATGTGTAGTGATGGATAAGTGGAGCAAATTTCCATGATTTTTCGATGAGGCTTCCAGCGATTTGCTACTGGGTCTGGATCTCAGTCAGCTGAACATGTCCCAAGACACACCTATGAGTTGTCTATAGTCCATCGATATAGTTCTGTGTATGTATATGTCATATATCTATAATCATATTTACAGTGAGACAGAGATACTATAAGTGTATCTCTATGTATCTCTATTTTTTAATGTTTGATATATGATATATATATATACGTATGATATATATTATATATATACACTGTATATATGCTTGCTCAATACCGTCCCTACCGTATGTACATGACATACTCAGCCAGGTTGTGGCCTGGTGGACCAGCCGGTGATCACCCGGCGCTTGGCCGTAATGTTGTGGAGCCCAGTTGGAGTCTGAATGCTACCCTCCCTGAAACTAACAAATTGCCCCTGAGAAATAAATGATTGGAATACTAGGCCATCCTTTTGGGGCCCGGCCTATTTTCAGGGGCTATTGCTGTTAGTTTCAGGCAGCATTTTTTGACCCCTAAACTAGAGGGAAATGTGTTTTTGAAAAGACTTGGGCCCACTTCAGGGAATTTCACAAATCACAACATGTTTTTTGTTGGTGATGTTTTGGATAGATGCGATTATGTGGCTTTGCAGTCTTTGTCTTTGACCAGAAGTGGAAAATCAATGGTGCCAATTTTTCACCCGAGACTGGCAAAGCTGAGGTTGGGCATTGAGAAGAATCCTTTGATCCAATGTGCTTCACGACTGGGAGAACAAGATGAGCTCATGTTGGAGGCACTTTTCCGGCGATGATGACTGGTAATGACACCTTACCCCCTGGAAGTTTAACAGCTCGCCCCTGAAAATAAGCCATCCCAAAAGGAAAGCAATCTTCCAACCATCATTTTTCAGGGGCTGTGTTAAACTTCAGGGGTGTAATTGGGATTCAAGAAACATGGGCATCGTCGTACAGGTGCCAGAGCGTGCAAAGAAACACTGGCGTGGCTAGCAGAGCTGAAAGAAAAATGGGGCTGGCCAGACGAGAGAGATATTAGGGATGATACTGTTGATGGAAATCTGGCTAACCAGTTGAGGTTGGTAACTTATCCCATTATTTACAGGGTTTTATACATCCCAGGTGGTTGTTTGGGATTTCTTCCATCACCAGTATGGTAGAATTGGTGGGCACGATTGACTCCACCTGACCTTCAGAACTTCTTCCTTTTGCTCTTCATTGAAGAAAGGCCTGATGATTTACTGATGAGAGCTGCAGATTTGTGTTGCTTGTCAGGTCTGCATATAGTGGGCAACATTGGGCACCGGCTGCCTGAACAATGATGATAATGATGTGGGTGTACGAAAGTCACGACCACCAATGTGCTGTACTTACATAGCTTAGATAGTGACCTGTACTTCCTTGTAGGTGATGTTCATATGTAGTTCAATTGTCGCCAAGATATGATTTGCGAGAGATTGAGATGCTGCATTTCATGGAGCAGGGTCATGTCATGCCGCCGGTTTGTCAACTCAGAATTGGAGAGTGCACGAAAATTGCTGACCCCAAGTGACCCAAAGATGAGAGTGTGCAAGTGTCTAGCCGATGTGTTGTTCATACGCTTTAGGCACATCTTTCAGCAGCAACTAAAAGGCTTTGATTTCAAATTTCAATATCTAATTCCCAAACTTTTGTATGTTGAATGTATGTTGATTTCTAGGCTCTTGGCATGCTGCTTCCAACATAGTGATTGTTCTTCATCAAAAACGTTGTACGCCCAAAGTGTGGCGAATTCGTTGGCCTTTTACGATTGAAACCGAATCGTATTTCACGCCGCCATGCCGATGCTTATTGAAGAGATGGACGAGGACCTTGTTTTTTTTACCCTGCCTAAGAACCAGTTGCAACACACCTAGTTGATCTAAGTGAACATGATCTATAATTTGAAATTTGACAAGCATCATTTGGCCAGTTGGATTCCAGTTTTCATTTAAATGGCACACGTTTCAAACGTTTCAACAACCGAAGGAGCCAATGGGCGTTGCCTATGCCTTTCACCATTTGGCTGATGCCAAGTTGGGGTGCCGTGTGGACGAGTTGAAGAGTCCAAGGAAAGTATTGAAAAATGGGTGTTTCCAAAAATAGCGGTACCCCAAAATGGATGGTTTATGATGGAAAACCCTATTAAAATGGATGATTTGGGGGTACCCCTATTTTTGGAAACACCCAAATGTATATATATATATATATATCAACGCTACTCAACGTATGAAAAGACTCTTGAAAGGATCTTGATTATTTGATGTATGATTGATGAACATTTTGTATCATGAGAAAAGGAGTTGATTCTTTTAAACAACTCTACCTTTACAGTAAGGGATAATATACTCCCATGATTCTCTCTCCCGTTTCCAGAGGCTGAATCCCTTGATATCCCCCACACGGCTCAATGCTGAGGTTTGGTTCTTTTCAGTCACCAGAGATTCAACCGTTCTTCGAGAAGTGGGGTTTCGGTCCTGACATGGTTCGGGATACCCAATGGGATACACAAATTCTAAAGATTAAAAAGAAAAAGCATGCAGAAACTTGAGGATGAGAATGGTATCGAAGAAATGGGTTTAAAAGGACACTTTCGGAGCTTTTCATCCCCACTGTTTCGATGTAAAAGACTCGTTTTGATGTCGTTTCGTAATCGCCTCTGGGATATGTGCCAAAGATGTTCGTAATGCTTTGGTGTCAATATCTTATTAAGTGAAAGATGACAGCCCGCGTGGCGCAGTGGATGACTGGTGATTAATTACCTGCCAGTTTAGGTTTGGACGGTGAGAGCAGAGTGCAGATGATTTGCAGATCTAGAAGCCACATACATATATCAAAGTATCCAAAAATGTCTACATGGAGTGTATGAGACTCTATCTTCATGTTGCTATGGAAGATATTGGAAGATCTTATTGATGTCACTTTATATAACTTTGAATACTGTCATTTTGAAAGAAAAATGCCCTAGCAATTTTGATTCGTCAGATCTCTTGGGAAGAGTGTCGGAGATCACATCGACGATCTAAGGCGATGTGCACCTTCAGGGTAGAGCAGAAGGCAAGGGGCAGGGGGAGCAGTCGTGCAAGGCTACGCATTTTGCGCAAAATATGCAAAAGTCATGAGTTCTTGAAGTTGATCATTGTGAATCATTGTGTCACAAGGTTTGTCTGGAGTTGTGGAAACCATGTTTGAGAAGTAAATGTCTCTCACGGGAACACTTTTGACATGTACAGATTTGACATGATTTCATAGTGAAAGTAAGATATTCGATAGATATTCGAATCATTATCAACCAACCCACCAACCAACCAACGGTGATTCCGCCCTTTGAAGGTCACCTCCGAAACCTTTCAGGACATGTTGGATGCCTTCTTCAAAGATAGGCACCGGCGTTTTGGTGGTGAAATGGTAGCATGTCTTGCATCGAGAATGGTGCCAGATTTTTGATGATTTTTGTTGGTTGTGAAAAAAAATGGGCAGAAAATTGGAAAGAGATAGATGTTCCCAATGATAACTATATCAACTTGTTCTACTGTCTTTTGACAAAGTGTCCACGAAGATGATGGTTGTTTTGTTGAAAATCAAGCTTGTTTGAGACAGAATGGATGAATCGGAATTCTGCTCTGTTCTGTGAAGATCCCTTGTTTGGGTCAGTCGAAAACTGTTTGTTTTGCACACCAGAAGTTGCTTCGTTCACTTAGGTTTCCCTCATTAGATCATTCCTGAAAATCCCATGAAAATCCCAGGGAAGTCTTGTCTGTGCTACATGCCACTACTGGTGTCCGTGTGTTTGACCCTTAGACTTTACCTTTAAGTCTTGCCACTTGCCATGTTCCTTCATACTTGCAGCCTGCCGTGTGATAGAAACGATTGCCTCCTGCTGAGGCTGAGCCCTCCAAAGGTGTCAGTTCAATGGGAAAAGATGAACACCAAGGTCAGAGAAATCTGCCATGGATTATGGATCCTTATGTCAAGGTTTATAAGGAGATGATAGAAGATGTTGAGGGTTGACAGATAGATGTTGACATCCGTAATATTTCTGTGGCACAATTCTGAATTCACTGTAATTCGAATATTGCTGGGAATCATGAATTCGTGTGGCTTCCATGCTCCAAGTTATGTGGGGTAACCAAAATCTGACCTTTTAGGTGGTTAGTATGTCCTTCTTCAACAAGCTTGAGGAAGCAGGATGCATCAGTAGTTCAGGCGCCATGCATCTCGGTCGATTTGATTTTCAGGTCAGAAATTCGATGATCGTGATGGAGACAAAGATAGAAAAACGCTATGGGTTTTCTAAGTGAAAGGAATGAAACATCGCTGTTTGAAGGGATACAATACCCATAGGATCCATGTATGGTACGTATATTTACCGACATTTACCATAAAAAATCAACCATTCGTGTAGGGTAAATATACCAGTCCCATGGATCCTATGGGATGTCGCATTCTGGTGCACTGATTTTGGGGATCCCCCCAATCAGTTGACAAACCCGATGTTGGAGGCCACATTCGTGGTCGCTTGGAAGAGGATTGGGAAGATGTACCAATCGTTCCAGACTAAGAGACCCCGGCTGGGTGGTGGTTTCAAACATGTTGTATTTTCGCCCCTACCTGGGGAAGATTCCCATTTTGACTAATATGTTTCAGATGGGTTGAAACCACATGAAACCACCAACTAGCTGGTAAGTTTGGTATGGTTTGGTGGTCCCCTTCTTCCAACAAAAGTAACCAGAGTTGCATCATGATTTTCATAGGGAAATCCTATCCTTCATCGCTAGGAGGATGAACCATCCAACAGGTTCTTCTTCTCATGCAAGCTGGGAATCTGGACGATCTCTTATAAACGGTTCGGCAACTGCTGGTATTTGTATCTCAATGTATCTTGGTATCTTTATGTGAGTCCACAGCCTAGAGGCACTTTGCAAGATTTTGCCAAAGTTGGCCAGATCGGATTGAAAAAGGTTGCAAAAAGCGATTCAACTGCCCGAAGCTTCAACGGTAGACATTGACCGATTTTGCTACAAAAACCAACTCCTGAACTTTCAAATCAGCTGCTCAAACAAGGTGAACTTAATTCGCGAGGTGCCTTTCATGTGAGAAACATGAGACGGGAACCTTTCCAACAGGATTTCAAAAGTGCTGTTTCTTATAGATCTTATAGTTGACAGTTGAGTAAAGCACCATTTTAGTTGGTAATGTGTAGCTTCCTGGCAACTTCATTTTTTCGAGGCTTTGTCGTTGGTTTGCCAGGCCATCATGGTGGAAGAGAGCGAGATTTACGAAACCTTCAGCGCTGAGGAACGGCGCGAGCCAGGGTAACACAATAGAAGGATTGGAGAAACGTGGGGATGAGGTGAGAAAGATCTGGAGCTTTGGTTATTTTTGTCCGTGAAGTTGTATGAATATTAGTGTAAATGTAATCTTATGTGAAATTTTGATGAAGGTCATGGAATGTCATGAACTTTTGCAAAGATGATTTGAGTGATACGTTTCAATTATGGTTCCTTTCTATTTCGTGTGCAAGATGAATCGAATCTTCATTGACTTGTTCTCATATTGAATCAGCTGAGTTGAAATGGGATTTCCCAGAGGTTTGGGAACATATTCACTTCCCAGAAACTTTGAGCCTTTCCCCGAGTTTGCAGATATAAAAGCGTTGCTACCCGACCAAGAATCCCTTGCCACGGTGAGACTTGATCACGACATGACAACTTCATATATATATATATATATATGGATAGTATGATATTGATTTGACTCTGTGGCATGACGGCCATGGCGAAGGCATTTTTTTGGTTTTTCAGTGGTGTTTCTTAACCTTCGAGTCAGTCTCTTCTTGAGATCTGAGAGATATGTTCACATCTCCGGTTTGATAATGTTGATTGCTGAGAAAGTCCACCAGTTTGATGCATCTTTATACAAAAATGTGAGAATTCTGGCAACAAACTCTTAATCACAGAATTTTTGCTGAGGTTTCTGTTTCGAATCTTTCAGCACTTGATTTTCGGCGGTGCATCCAACCAGTGCGCTTTTTGTGGTTGATGAAGCAATCAGTTCAATAGGTCAGAAGTTTTTGATGTGAAATGAATTTAAGACATGAAGCATCACACTGGAGAGTTAGGTCACGTAACATGGTGTTTCGATGGAAATGACATAACGTATTGATATACAAATCTAAATGATATTCCCCATTGACGCGTCATACTACGGGCCCTGGGGGATGTGATTTATAGAATATGAAAGGTACGAAGATCACATCGAGGATTACTTCACTGCTACAAAAGCTGTGTACAAGGAGCCATGGACTTCCCCTCGGAGTGACAGTGAGTGATCTCAGCGTTTAGGATTGCAAAGGTCGCTATGAGACGAGTCCCTATATGAACCAACCAGTGAAATGTTGCGAGGACCCCTGTGAAGGATCAGAGTCATTAAATATGTTTTGCACCACTGAATTCTTGTGATGAAAGTATTTTTCAAAAAGGATCCTCCTGTTCTTCAATCATATGACATTTGAGCAGCGGTCATGATGACCCTATATTATGGTTCTTCCTCATCAACCTTATTATCAAAAATGATCATCATCATCATCATCATCATCATCATCATCATCATCATCATCATCATCATCATTTTCCCCAAAAAAAAGTTCCAAACAAAACATCCATCAGCATCTCCGCTGTTTATCATGCTTAAATCCGGGCAGGATTTGCTGTCCGTCCGGCGGAGCGATACCGGTGACGTGGAGGTGGACGTCGAGCCGCGAAGTTGGTGAGTTACCCCCCGCATGCCTTTAAGGTAGGTTTGGAAGGGAAAATCAACTCTAAAAACGATTGTTTAAATGCAAAAAGCTTTAGGTTGGTGAGAGAATCACCCAGATATATCTCATAATTCTTTATGATATAGTATATTTCGTATAAGTAGGTGTCAATACTTGGTCTCCAAAAAGGCCATGGTATTACAGCGTTGATATGATATGATCAAAAGTGATGAATTCTGAAAGGCTTCGGGTCCCAACAGCTTTGCAAGTTGGCTGAAGGTCAAGATAGGTGGCACAGATCAGATACCAATTTTGGTAGGTTAGTAAAGGGTCCGAAAATAAACCCACCAAATATGTAGGGACTGTGCCATGTACTTTTCAACTACTGTACGTATTGTTAAGTTTGGTTTGTTTCATGTTTTCAGACTAAAATGCAACTTGACGTTTGGGATCTTTTGGGTTGCCAGAAATATATAGTGAAACCAGTACACTTGCTCATGTTGGCTTGTGGAGATAAAGTGGACCATGGCCAAGGCATCTACATTTAAAGAAATGAAAACTCCGGGGCACAACATCCTTCCTGATAGACTGGGCATTAGAAGCTTGACATCATTTTGACAATGTGAAATACTCTCCCCCACTCCACTCCCACGGCCTTGGGCCCTATTTTTTCTCATCTGTCTTGACATAAAACACATTACAAAAAGGTCTTCCTGTTTGCTGTCTCAGGTGCTATCTACCGTGGCATCCATCATGTCACTGAGTGATGGTGGTGTTTTGTACCGAAAGGCCACCAGTCAAAGCTGAGCTTCGTGTTGATTCATGGACCAAGGCAGGTTTGCAGGTTTGATTATAAACATATGGAAATTAACAAAGAAGCAAAGGCGAGGGTGCTGGTGTGGGACTGAACCAAAGTTCCAACTTGACTATGGCCTGATCTTCACCGAAAGTTGTGAATTCATAGCATTTCATCCATGATCTCCAGTCTCCCACCACACCACCATAGCAGCACAAGCCACTGACAGGATAGCTTGTTGAATTTCTGCTATGTGATCCATGATCCTGCAGGAAGTCTCAGAGTTGGGATTAGATCCATCCATATCAAAGGCCTCAGCCCCTATACACTGTGCTCTTTAGAGACTATCAGACCAAGAATTTGTTAAACATGGTTTTTAATGCTTTCTAATCTAGATGGTTTCAAAAAACGGTGCGAGAAAAACACACATCCCGGAAAAAAAACAATCAAGAAATCAAGAAATTGGGGAAATTGGGATGGATTTATGTGTCCCTCCTATCGTTTCTTTGGTCCAGCTTGAGGTCGTGAGACATGTGAAGGTTTGGTGCCCTTCCCTTTCGCGGCCTGGGTATTTTCCTTGTAGTTTCCTTAAGGTCAAAATAGATGGCGCAGATACCAAGTTTTGGTAGGTTAGTAAAGGGTCCTTATACATAAACCAATATGAAGGGACTGTGCCATCTACTTTTACCCTGGTGTACCCGTTTGTCATGAGATGAAGTTCTTTTGATTTGGAAAGCCAAGAGGGGAAGATTCTGCTGGAATCTTGGAGGTACTTTGGCTTCAGACCATTGTGGTGAGAGACTCTGGAAAGCTCATCTCGTGCAGGGAAAAGAACAAATCAGTGTTGTTGTTGTTTTTTTATTTTTTGAAGATTACTGAATATTCCTGTGGAATGTATTCAATATTTATTAAATTATTTCTACAGATATTGGTGAATGAACTTCAGACATCCTAGGTTGAAATTATATATTTTATATTATGATATTTGTTGATTTATAATTTAATTCTAAGATAAAATTTTTAAAAAATCGAGAAATGGATATCTTCAAATTATATAATTATAAATATATAAATTCATATAAATTCAAATAATAAGATAAAATATTTTTTTGAATATTGAATTTATTATAATATATTCTGCGAGAAAATTTAATTTTATCGAAATAATCTTCGATATAAGATTTATAAACTATATATAAGAAAAATGATATAAGGATATAAAATTAAGTTTGATATATTTTTTATATCTATAATAATAATATTTTTTTTTTTTTTAAATAATTTGATGATATATTTAAATGGAAAATAATGAAATATGATATTAAATAATTAGTCTTAAATTTTTGAAATTAATTATGAAAATAAATTAGAAAAAATGTATATATATGTATATATGTATATGTAATAATGGTTAATAAAATATATTTAAAATATTAGATAATAATATATNCTGGACTTAGATTTTATTACCCCCCTCCCCATCAAAAAATTATAATTTGATATGCCCAGGGTACTTTATTTTATGGTAGTTGTAACACATAATAAATCTCGGAATAATAATTATTTATTAGAAAAAAAAGATAAATTAATATAAAATTCCTTATATCGGGTTTTCGGAAACAGATATCATATTTGTTTCATGCACCCAAGGCCTCGGAATCCAAATTTAAATTTACAACCAAAAATATAAATTAGATTTAAATTATTCCCAAATAAAAATTATATTCTATATTTTGATATATTATATTATCTTAATTTTAAAAAAATATTATTATTTCTTTTATTATTTTTTTAAAAATATATTTATTTATAAATAATTCAAAATATTTAAATACTAGAGTCGATTCGCTGTTTCCAACAGCGGGGTATTAGAAAAAATAACCACGGAAAAAAATATTTTATCTGGGAAAAAAAAAAATTTTCGTTGCCTTAATTCCTTATTATATTTATTATTTATTTTTCTAATTAGTCAACCCTATAGTGATCCATTGAAATAGCCAGCCACATACTCAACCAGCCAACCATTCAGATAGGCAATAGCAAACCAACCAGCCAATTTGCCAGATAATCAATCAAATAGTTAGCCAGCCAATAAGCAAGTCATTACCCAATCAGCCCGCCAAAATACCAATCCCAATTCAGATAGCTGGATAGCGAGCCAAATACCCAGCCAGCCAGAAAGCCAACCAAATACCTAATAATCAAATAGCCAGCCAGATAGCCAGCCAGCTCGCCAGTCAATTGGCCAACCAACCCGCCAGTCAGCCACGCAGGCAGGCAGCCAGTCTGCCAGATAGCTAGCCAGCGAAATAACCAGATAGCTATCTAAAGCCAAATAGCCCTTCAACCAATTAGATAGCCAGCCACCCAGCCAGCCAGATAGCCAGCCAAATACCTAATAGCCAAAGAGCCAGCCAGCCAGTCACAAAGCTAACCAGTCAAAAAGCCAGCCAAATAGCCAGCCAGTCAGTTCACCAGCCAATTGGACAACCAACCCGCCAGCCAGCCACGCAGGCAGTCAGCCAGATAGCTAGCCAACCAAATAGCCAGATAGCCATTTAGAGCCAGATAGCCCTTCAACCAATTAGATAGCCAACCACCCAGCCAGCCAGATAGTCAGCCAAATAGCCAAATCGCCAGCCAACGATCCGTACAACCAGCCAGCCAAATAGCCAGCCTGCCAGCCAAGCAGGCAGCCAGCCAGCGAACAAGCTACCACCCAATCAGCCAGCCAGCTAGCAGCCAAATAGCCAGAGGCATCTAAAGCCAGATAGCCCTTCAACCAATTAGATAGCCAGCCACCCAGCCAGCCAGATAGGCCAAATAGCCAGCCAGCCAGTCACAAAGCCAGGCAACCAGATAGCCAGCCAAATAGCCAGCCAGTCAGCTCGCCAGCCAATTGGCCAACCAACCTGCCAAGCCAGCCACGCAGCCAGGCAAGCACCCAGCCAGCCAAATAGCCAGCCAAATAGCCAAATCGCCAGCCAACGACCGCGCAACCAGCCAGCCAAATAGCCAGCCAAATAACCAGCCTGCCAGCCCGTCTGTCAGCCAGGCAAGCAGCCAGCCAGCGAGCAAGCCACCACCCAATCAGCCAGCCAGCGAGCAGGCCACCACCTAGATAGCGAGCCAGATAATCAACCAGCCAGCTAGCCAGCCAAATAGTCAGCCAATCAGCTCGCCAGCCAGCCAGCCAGTTAGCCAGCCTAACCAGCCAGCCAGGCAAATAGCGAGCCAGCCAGCCAGCCAGATACCCAGCCAACCAAATAGTTAGGTAGGCAGCCAACCAGATAGCCAAATAGCCAAAGCGCGAGCCAGCCAGCTAGCGAGCAAACCACCATATAATCAGCCACCCAGCGTGCAAGCCACCACCCAATCAGCTTGCCAAATAGCCAGCCAGCCAGATGCCCAACAAGCCATTTAGATAAAAAGCGAGCCATTTAGAGAGCCAGCCAGATAGCCAATGCCAATCTGCCAATCTGCCAATCAGCCAGCCAGCCAGATAGCTAATAGCCAAATAGCCAGGCAAGCAGCCACAAAGCCAATTGCCAAATAGCCAGCGCAGCCAGCGAATCAGCCAGATAGCCAGCCAACTTAATAGCCAGCCAGCCAGCCAGATAGCAAGCCAGCCATTAAGCAAGCCATCACCCAATCAGCCTGCGAAATAACCAATCACCAATCCAGATAGTTGGATAGCGAGCCAAATAGCCAGCCACCCAGCCAGCCAGATAGCCAGCCAAATACCTAATAGCAAAAAGCCAGATAGCCATCTAGAGCCAGATAGCTCTTCAACCAATTAGATAGCCAGCCAGATAGCCAGCCAGATAGCCAGCACAGCCAGCCAGCCAAATAGCCAACAAGCCTGCCAGCCCCGCCAGTCAGTCTGCCAGCCAGGCAGGCAACCAGCCAACAAGCCACCACCCAATCAGCCAGCCAGCGACCAAGCCACCACCCAACCAGCAAGCCAGATAGATAGCTGGATAGTGAGCCAGATAGCCAACCAGCCAGCCAGATAGCAGGCAGATAGCCGGCCAAATAGTCAGCCCTCTCGCCAGCCAGTTGGCCAGCCAACCCGCCAGCCAGCCACCAGCCAGATAGCGAGCCACCCAATCAGCCTGCCAGATAGCCAGCCAGCCAGATGGCCAACCAGCCATCTAGATAGCCAGATAGCAAGCCAGAGAGCGAACCATTCAGAGAGCCAGCCAGATAGCCAATGCCAATCTGCCAATCAGCCAGCCAGCCAGCCACAAAGCCAATTGCCAAATAGCTAGCCAGCTAGAACAGCCAGCAAGTCAGCCAGATAGCCAGCCAGCTAGCCAACCAGATAGCCAGTCAGCCAGATAACCAGGATTTTTTCGGACCGTCATCCGGGAGCCGCGGCCCGAAAAAACCGCATTTCGAAAAAATGCAATCCTGCGGAAGTCGTGGATTGCATCATTCCAAGCTCTCAACTCCACCAAAGTGTTCCCAAAGTTCCCACTTGCGTTGGCCATTTTCATCTGACCAAAGGAGATGAGATGAGTGTATACTTTAGGAACTGCTGGATGGATTTTGACATTTGTTGTTTTGAATTGGCAAGTTTGGATGTGCTGATCTCTGCTGATTCTAGGTTCAAGCCTGTTGGCGGAAAGATATGGTATCCGTCTCCGCAATGAGAGCGCTGGAGCCAAAAAGCACCTTATTGTCTTAAGCGTCCGAAAAAATGGCGAACCAGACGTCGTGAACCACCCAGAAAGCACAGTGTAAAAACATAACCAGGCAAAGGAAACATGATGAAAAATACATCCGGGAAAAATCCCAAAAAAGTATTTTTTTTGGAATATTTTTTCCCAAAAAAGTATTTTTTTTGAATTTTGTTTTGCACAAGCTCTGGCGCGGCCGAAAAAACGCAGTTATTTCAAAATATCGTTATTTTTTCGACGTCCGAGGCCAAAAAACGGCAAAAATTCGACCCCCCTCCGCGATGGGTGAGACGCCATGATCAGAATAAGTATCCGCGGAAAGGAAATATGTCTTCGGGAGAATTCCCAAAAAAAGGTCATTTTTTTAGGATTTTTCGAAACGGCAATTACACAAATGTGAATTTCCCAAGCTATTTGTAATTTAAAGATAATTAATCTAAATATCAAATTATTATTCCTTAAATTATTGTTTTATTATTTTTTATAATATAAATATTAATATTTTATTTTAAATAATTTTATTAATAATATTTTTTTATATTTAATCCAATAATATTTAATCCAATAATATTTTTCAATAATATTTTTTAATTTAAATCAAAATAATTAATAAATATAAAATTAAATAAAAATTAAAATAAATATAATTATTGTAATATAAATAATTATTATTTAAAAAATATATTATTACCATTATAATAAAGAAAAGGGTATATTTAATTTCAAAAATAAAAATAAAATAAAAATATTCCAGTTAAAATATTTAACTCCATTACGATAAAAATCCAAAAAAATCCTTATTTGTTTTATTTTTAATATCAAAATAGAATGTAATATAGAGTAATGATTAATTTATGGGCTAAAATATAATAACATATTATTTGTTGTTTACCCGTATTTTTTTCGCAAATCATCTTTGTCCAAGCAAACATGGTCCAAAATCTGTGAAACAACAAAACAAGTAAATGGTAGTTCATCGCAAAATATTCCACCACACACTCTGAACAATGGTGGTCAATTCGTTCCTGTCAGAGACAGCATTTCAAGTGATTTTTGTTGGAAAATCAATCTGAGGTCATTCAAATGATGGTTTATGATCATTCTTTCATTTTATTCAACCTGCACAACAAGTAACTAGGTGTTTGACATTGTTGACCACCAATGAGCTCTGGGTGTATCAAAATCCTGTGCTGTGAGTACACCGTGGCCACCGCTGATGCGAGGCGCAAAAAGGCGAAAAATTTGTTGCTGAGCCGGCAACTGGTGCTTGTTTGATGCGGCAGGTCATAAGTCAATGCTTTGATATGCTTTGATAATATCTAACAATTAATTATGTGATATGTTTTTCCCTCAAACATGGAATGTCTGAATGTTTAATTGCGTGCCCTCTAGGGGATGATCTTGAATTGAGTGCCCTTCATGTCTGCGCTTACTTCCCCTTACCAGCATGAAACTCCTCAAATAAACAACGACTAGAATGACAGCGTTCATAAATCATTCGTGCAACCTACCCTGGATATGAGTACCTGAGGAATCTTCACAATAATCTCAACATGCTGCATTTCCAACATCTTAAAAAGATTGTGCCAAACTTATAAACAGTTGTTCATCAGAAACAATGGAAAACACAATGCACTAACAGCAAGTGCGTGCAAGTGCTATTTAAACAAAACAAACAACATGTATTATCTAGACTCACTACGGCATACACAAGGTAGAAATGATGCAAGCTGATACAACACCTAACAATGATATTCTATATACAAATACCCTATGAAGAGGATAGGTGTTCCTTTTACTCAAGAAACCTTTCCCCATGTTGCAGTGTTCACCGAGATTTTATGAAACGCGACTAAATGACTCCATGTGTGATGACAACTTGTACGTACAAAAGTGCTCAGCATGACCGCATTCTCCACACGCTTAAAGCGCAGTGGTCTCTGCCATGAATGGCGAAATGACTCGAGTAGACTCCTTCAGAGATCTTCGGAACACTTGGTGGAGTTCAGCACATCTGATAGGAAGTTTGAAGAACTTCCATGACACTGACTGGTTTCTACGAGTTTTATTAGGCATACCTTGACATTCCATCAGCTTCGTGGGATCGACGGACCATTGGACAGGCCACCGTTCGCTGAACCACATGGCAGTGTTGAAATCTTCGCAAAAATTGGTAGGGAAATGTGGATCGGAGAAATCTAATGATGTATCTCCATGTGCGGTAGACATTTATGTTGGACACCATCGCGGCCAATATCGACGCGAATGGAAGAGACTGCTTCTGATATTGCTTCAAAGCTTGGAAAGTTGAGCCTGTCTTTTTGGGGTGATCTGATCCCTATTTCAGGTCGTTCGCCAGTTTTTAGGTGACGAAAGAAGCAACCCAAAGCAATCCGTGGAAAAAGTTTAAGCGAGTCTGGCGTTTTGATTCAAACTTTCAGGGTGTCATAGATATCATAAATCACCCATTCTTGGGGATTCAGAAAACAAAAAGTCTCCAACGCGACTCGCAGACTTTCTCCGTGAAATGCGTCGTGGAATCGACGGTCGGTCAAACTCCCGTTCAACGAAACCCGTGCAGAGCGGATTATCCAACGAGTTCACCCGCATTTGCTGCCGCTGAAACAGGATGGGGGTCACTGGTGATGTAGGGATACCCTGTTCTCCACCACTTCCTCTGAAGAATCAAACAGATACAGTAGACAGGTAGATAAATGTATAGATGAATAGATGAATGGATCGATACTGAAGTAAATAATTACCTAGGCAAATAAATACATGTAACATAGAAAAAAGGTAGATACACAAACAGAGCAATTGCAAGGTAGTATAAGGTAGATAGGTTTTTCAAAAAGAGACCAAGGAGACACTCTTCATTGTTCTGACCCTTTCGAACATGGAAACTGGGAAGAGAATGGTTCTCTCACAGTGGTCACTGCTTGACACCTGCATATGCGCCCTTTCTTCAGTACTGGTGATCGATATGAACCGGATTTCTGCATGAATGCCCAGATCAATTCGCAAGACTGTGGCAAGACATTGAACTAGCACAAGTGATACAAGTGCTTATGGACTCATACCGGATGTAAACCCATGCGTTAACAGGGGTATGCGGGTATGACACTCCCCCACCTCATCAAGACAGGAACTTAACCAGGCATAGAACCATACTTGTATAAAGACATGACATAATCCAGTATATAGTAAGCAGAAACAATAGTTATTCTTTTTTGCGCATATACATGTGATCATATCTATGCCTATATACATACACAATGTCTACATGGGTACTCATACATAGATTGATTCCCTTCATGGTGCTTCAAGCTGCATCGGCTGCATCGCCAGCAAATGGCAGGTGCCCGAGATGGATGTCATCTTCGCTTCTGTTTGGAAGGGGACTTACTGAAGGAAGTCTGGTCCTTTGCCATCTCCGATTCTTGTCGAATAAGCATTTCCTGGAGGTTCAAAAAAGGTGGCAGACTGGTTTACGAAATCATGGATGTTATAATCAGATCCATGGTGGTATATTTACCTACGTACATTTACCACAAAATTCAAAGAAATGTAGGTAAAAATATCATATATATCAGTAAAGATATACCATACATGGAACCTATGGTTTCATGTCACTGAAATACACTTCAGAACGTTGGATCATTCAAATGATCTCAGGTCAAGAACTCATGATGAGTAGCTGCTGGGTTACACTGCAGGTTACACCAGTTGTACCTCGGAAGTTGCTTATAGTTTGCCAAGAGCCACTGGCAATTCCACTCCCATCAACCCATAAGTTTTTCTGGTTGTTCCCTGTCCTCATGAGATTGTGTGTCCAGGCAGTTGCTACGTTGCCTTGGCTACAAAATACTCGAAAAAAGATAGCACAGGGCCCAGGCTTTCCTTTGAATAACTGGGACGATTACGTTTTTCATGCACTATGATCAGTGTTTTCAGGTGTTCAGTTTGGGCACCACGGCCGTGTCATAATATCAGAGTATCAATTCGTTTAAAGCGCGATGTTTGGATTACTTGACTTGATTCCACGTGGAAGAACTTCCTTTTCCCTAGCTGCTGCGTGTCCATTTGCTTCTGCAAAACTCAATGCCACGTTGCACATCTGGAGAGTAGGAGGCGTAGAAATGCTCCAGCACACCTGCGTTTCTTGTTGAACACCTTTCAGATTCGGTTTTCGGATTACGGTTTTGGGTGACGTTTGATGATATTTCCTGCATGAATGTCCCCTGCATGTCAGGGTTGGTGTTGAAAAAAGGAAATGGGTTGAGGCTCAAACTACGATTTATTTCCAGTTATTTGGTACATTTGGAATCAGACTATGATTAATTCTTCTCAGGATCCTAAAAACAACAATCATCAGCTAAAAATCCAGATGTTCATGAAAAAAGGCAAGTATGCGACGTCTCTACCAACAAACATTGGAGCAACAAAAGTCATCACTTGTGGTTCAGAAATCTGGCGTGAACTTAGCTGGTCTTTCGCCTCCACCGTTGTCGGAGCTTGCGGCGCTGACTGGGAAGTACTTGATGTACCATCTTGGTTGGTGATTTGAAAGGCGACTTTAATGACAATAAGTTTGAAGACTAAGCAAAAACTCATGACTCAAAGTTCTTACATATCTCTAAATAACACTTTCATATACACAAAACCACCACGAACGCACTAAAAGAACTCTTCAGAGAATCAAGGGATTCTTGTCTCTCCAAATCTCAGATTGGCTTCCAATTGAAGACACCTGCAGTCACGAGTCTAAGGTCCATGCTGAGCAAACTCACCGAAATCAACGATGCCATTGCCATCAGAGTCCTTGGGAGAGTCAGGGTCTCAAAGACTACTGGTTGGTGGATGGTAATTTCATACCAACTAAACGGGGTTGTATGATCATCTAGAAACTCCTATGCCCAAAAAAACAGGTTATACCTATTGATATCCATTGGGACGATCCCCACGGATGCCAAGTTGAACGTGAAGCCCAATGGCTGACAATCGTTGGTGACCACTGCTACTGGAGGGAATCATCCTACACTTGGCACACCCCTCACAATTTTAGCCCCTGCAAAAAAAATGCCATTCTGCTGCAGGCTTTGTCCATCAATGCTTGTCAAGGCGCCATTTCATACCAAAACCGCTGAAGCCGCTCCTGTGCGAGCGATGCAAACTCACTTTGGCGGAAGTAATCGCCAACAAAAACTTCCTCACTTAAGACACAAATTTCATAGCCAAAAACAAACAGTTCGGTCCTTTGCAAATTCGAAAAAATGTTGAGAAAACATGTATAAAACAAAATTGGACGATTGGTTCTGGTACCCCATAGGGCTAGGCAAATTGTTTCGATGACGCCGCACCAAGCCGACATGCTATCATCCCGTCCTTTGGGAGATCCTTGGGTAGCATGGGCTGATCACTGCGTGAGACCCAAAAGTAATGTGCCGTTTAAAACAACACACAAAGAAATTGAAAAAAAAGATGATATACAAGAACTATATCCACAAAACTAGAGGATTTATCTTCAATAGACCCAAGGCATTTGGTGTTTCGCCAAGAAACTGTGGCCTGACTCACGCCTGCGGGCCCCCGATGAGTTTTGTTTCGGTCATGTCGCGGCGGGATTTTACACCAAGAATGGATTGACCAATTGCAAAAGGGACACAGGGGGGGACCAAGATAGTATGGTTTTATGTTTTGTTTTATTCTGTCTGGATTCAGTTTAGGCTTAATTTCCTATAGATCTATTTTTTCAAGAGAAGGGGTCTATCACACCAATCAGCAAATTCTCCACTCGTGCTCCGCCCATCGGTGAAAATTGGTGTAGGTAGGTAGGGTAGGGGATGAAAAGTGAAAGGCACTGTGATATTCCTCCGGCCTATTAGAGACTTGATCATGGCTTCAAACTCCATAAATTCGATTTGCCCGGACTTGTCCTTGGCATCATTGATGTTGGAAAACCCACACATCCCACAACCATGACAGCAAACGGTTGTCGAATGTTTTTGAAAAAGTTTTGGAAATCTACATGTGTTGCTCAAATTTGAGAAAGGTCTTGATAGTCTGTCAGCGGCTCCACTATAGGTCACTGCTGAACTACTCTTGCAGCTGTGGCTCTAAATCATACTTTTGGAAGTGCCTTAGAACACATCACTCTGAAAACGCACGGGTTGTCGCGGTATTCAGAGGCTCGGAACTTGGAGATACCACCGGCTTCCCGTGGGGACATACTTGGAAAAGCCACAAAGGTCCGTGGATTTTCGATGGTCCTGTTGATTCTACCGACCTTATCGACTCTGAACCTCCGCGGCCTTCCAAGATAGCATCTGTTGCAATGAAGTTATTCGAATAACTTGCCCCTTTTACCCAAAGATGCAGTGGAATTACACCCCGGAAGATTAACATGGAACNATGTTAATCTTCCAGGGTGTACATCGGATTTCTTTGCACTCTCCCCTTCATGCCCAGGGCACGAATAGATTCGATCCACTTCTGAAACCTCGGTCCGAAGTGCCGAGGTAAACACCCATGACAAATGATGTGTCTTTCCCTGGGTTCCTGTGAAACTTTTTTCAAACTATCAGAATTTGTGGGAAATTCAACTTTTTGTTGTTACAGTTTAGTGTCATTTTACTCAACAACAAAAAACAGGCAAACACTGGCAAACAAAATCATCAAAAGCATTGATTTGCCATCAAGGGACTCGCAAGTTGTGACGATGAGCTATCGTCTCGACTAGTTTCGACGACCTGAGTTTTGATTTCTGCCGCTGAATGACTAATATCTGGCTGACCATCCAAAAAAGAGCAAAATTTTGCTCGTCATTGGTATGCTATTAAAATGATGATTGCAAAAGTACCATTTCACATGACGTGAAGTTGATGGGGATTACAGAATTTAGCAAAGACCTTACACCAATCATGGCATGGTTTTTCCCCTACCGTCGCACTCGCTGGGACCCCAAAACACGGCATGTTCAGCGTCCGCAGTCAAGCCAGCTACCACTGAGAACATATGCATCTGGCGGGCGGCGGGCTGATGGGTTGGGGTTGCTTACACTGTAAAATGCAACTGCTTCCCCAAATCATAACATCCAAGATTTGGTATGGGTAGTTTATTTGTCACATCACCCCTTTGTGAATCTTCCCGGTCCGGGAGGGTATCGAAGCATTCAGGAGATGGTCCGCTTCAAGAGGTCAAAGAAGCATATCTTGGCTACACATGGCTACACAACCACCTTCGTGAACATCTTAGTGTTATTGCCAAAAAAAGGCCGTGTTTTCCAACAGCACCCCTTCCAAATGATCATTGCAAGCAGCGGCAATCAAGCAATTACATGGAATCGGAGAAAGCTATTCTGGCTCCGGAATCAAATAACACAAGGAGAAACCACCACCACCACCACCACCACCACCACCACCACCACCACCACCACCACCATCACCACAGCAATAATGAAGTATATGCTGTAGTTAATTGATTGAGTGACAACAACTCATGATATGCAACAATACAGCAGCGATGTTATCTTGAAGAAGCACAGTGAAAGCAACGACAAAAGTGAGAGCTGGCATTTATCCAAGCACCACAAGCTAAAAAAGATGGATGTGAATGGTATATTCATTCGTCTCCATACCATCCATGTACGAGTATGGTATATTTCCCTACATCTACCATAAAAAAATCAACCATTCATGTAGGTAAATATGCAAATCATCCCATGGTTTGGTATGGGATCAGTTCATGCTTCCAAATCTCCCACTTTCGAAGTGCTTCAAATTCTTGACTTCACCCAACCTTGTACCAGTTGAGAAACCTCAGACTGCTCGGCTCGCAGGATTTTGACTCAGTGATCCTCCAAAAAACTGACCATAGCAATGCTAGAAGATGCTAGAAGCACCCTTCTAAATGGCCACCATTGCTTCACAAGTCTGCTGGAAGATTTCATTGTCATGTTTGACTACCGGAGGGTACAGAAAATGAAAAGGTTTGAAGAACCGTCGAATACTCTCCGCTCAACATGGCAATGAAATTGATGGCAGATTGCTTTGGGCAGTTTACAACCGCGTTCTTTGTTTGTTCTTTGCAGACCCTTTTGGTTCTATTGCTTGGCAACTCAAACAAACCCGAAGTATATAGATGTCCTAGATCATGAGAATCCGCCTGTTCCTAGTCCCTCTATGTCACTCTCATTGTCCCCAAATCACTCTTTTTTTTTAGATCATCAGATTTTTCAGCAAAACGCAGCAAAACGCAGCTATTCAATCGCCCAAAAAGCATCCAGACCTGAAGATCAGGTCATCTTCCATTCAGCTGTTTTCAGGGGGGGGGGAATGACCCATCCACGAGCCGAAGCTCCCCATCCCCCCGACAACGACATAACCAACTAAGTGCAGCAGTTGGAACTCATCGACATTGATGAATCCAGTACTTGCGCAGCTACTAAAAGCACCTGAAAACACACCCCGAAAAACTGCCGGACAATGCCGGACCGTGTGGTATATGTACCTACACATTTACCATAGAAATCAACAAAATGTAGGTACATATACCATACATGGAATGGATGATGGTATGGGATATATCTTTAAAAATCAACCTGTAGATATTCAGCTGCACAAATACTTTGTTTGAAAGGAGGGCCATAGTCTGAGAAGTGTGATGGAAGATGTCGCAACATTGATCAACGCGGTATGACTCTAATCACTGCTTTGACAAGTCACTACGGAGCAAATCATCATTGATCTGCTCAACGTAGAGTGCTCGTTGCATAAATGTCCTGGCTCGCCAACAGTTGCAATTCCACCGATTGCCCTTTAAACTTCCTGGATAGCAAACATTTGCTGGGGAAAATGAGGTAAATTTCCACAAAGATGCAGTTGACATCCCCCCATATCCAAGTGCAGCCTCCGTTTCATCTTGAAACTTTGACTTGGTGATGCTTCCCTAAACAAAAAACAAAGATTCTAACAGTAACAAGACTACTGTAAGCCATGCCAAACATGAAACAACCTTTGAATCTCACCATCCTCTCAAACCATTGGAAGCATCCAACATCCTCACCCCTTCCACCCACCTGAAGCGTTCCAGTGGCATGCCACCCGACTGGGTCGAAGTGCATGTTTGAACCGCTTCCAATACCGTCATCACCTCCGAATAGCTCATCTGATGCCTCGGCGCATGAGACCAAACGAGTGGCGGTGCCCGATGTTGGCTACTCATCATGACTGATCCCATGGGGTGAGACAAGCACTCGTCTTTTTTCTTGCCTCCAGCAACGCATATGCGCATATAAAGCTCTAAACCCGTCTCTTCTCTTACAGTCTGTCCAGTGCGCTCTGCCATCTCCAAGTAGACTTCCTGACTACTTTGTGAAGGGCGTAACCTGTGCTTCTGGCGATGAAGGCGCAGAAGCTGGCAAGAAGCGATCAGCTTCAGTCAAGGCCAAGTCCTCCGCCATATTCCCAAGAAATCTTCCATAGCTCCCTTCGCCAACAGATGACTTAGAACATTGGGCCCCACTGGGTTTCTTTCAAAAATGCTTGAATAATATTGATGAACACCTTGCTTAAGAATGTCGCAAGTCACACAAGACTTGCTCATCTCCATGCTGAATCGGGCCTCTCTCAACTCAGCGCTGAGCTCCCCACGTCCGAACACCTCACTGAAAGACGTGGCTGCCTCAAAAACGCCGTAGGCTAAATCCACCCCAGTGCTCAGTGCATCAACACCTTCTCCTTGCTCCTGGTCCTCTGGCCTTTGGTAGCGCATCTCATGCTTTTATGATTTGTTGGCGTGGGCCTTGTTGCCATCCCACAAGGCCAGGTGGCACACAATGAAGGCACCAACATTGGATGTGAAGAAGGAAAATCCCCTTTCTGTACTGGCCTGCACCTTCAAACTGCTGTTGTACATCTTAGTTCTGTTAGTTACCCCATAAGAATAGATCTGCCATAGCCAAATCCAAAACGTCAAACCTTCACATAATTGCTTGTGGAACAAGTCAGACCGACACTTGTAAGTCTGGGATGGATCATTGTAGGCTTTACATCTTTTCCTCCTGCAGCTGGATGGGATGCTTATTGGTTGCCCCGGATGTCCAAGTCTTGAATGCCAACCGACACATCCTGGTCACCGGCCGAAAGATCGGAAAGGATTATTGGTGCGGCAAACGAAGTTCCTTCACGGCGCACCACTGATTTCATTCTTTATGGCTTTGGCATGGATCTGGCAATGATGGCCATGACGCGATGTGCGATACGTGGATCACAAACCACACGCCACATCATGGCCATCATTGCCATGGTCTCATTTCTTAGCTGATCTCGGTCAAAATGCAGCCGTTCTACAATTGGAGGTCAAAGTCTTGAGCCAAGTGGCTTGTTGCCTCAATCGTTTACCGATGCCACTTCCAAATGGGCATGGAATCATTGAGAAATCAGAAGTCCAAATGGACAAAGAATTTCTGGAAGACGGTTGATGCTCATGGAGGCCTTTCTCAGACGTAGGAACCCGAGGTAGCTTGTGTTGTCCAGCAGCGCCCGTGTGTCACAAGTTACATATCAAACTGTTGTTGGAGTGCGCTATCCAGAATTAGTCGAGCAAACGTCGGCTGGCTGGAGATTTGGCAGATTTGTCTCACCGGAGGAACCCTTGAGAGGAGGGTTTTTGCCAGTGTTCTGGGATGTTCCCCGGGCGCGGACACTAAGCTTGGATAAGGAGTTCCTGGACTCAAATCAACCCAGTGACTTCACCGGAACCTTTGTGTCACAAAAGTTCCGGTGAAGTCACTTGTCAAGGCACCCAGCACACCTGGAGGCAGCTTGGGTGGTTTTTCAGAAGCATGACTTCATGCATCTGAGACCGGTAGCCGAAGCGCGCAACATCGATAGACAAAAAGACTCCCATTCCATCCAGCTTTACGGTTCTCCATGTCATCCACTGCTCCACTAAAGCTGGCTGTTTCTGTCTACATCAACATGTCGCAGTGACTTTGGGCAGCTAGACTTGAACCAGCCCAGTATGCAGGATCTTTTTCTCTGCGAACAAAACGTAGATCTGGGTTGATACTAAAATGTTTTCGGACAACCTTAAATCTAACATACGAAATCTTATTCCATACAATAAAACAATAGTCATTTTGCATAATTCAGACCTCCAACTCACAAAATCAGATCATCTCATCATCTCCAAAACCAAATCTGGGCCTGAAATCAAGACTTTTCACACTTCGCTTTCAATGTTGAGGTTGATTGGCTGTTTGTCACCCGGCACTGAGATAGCCCACCGCTTGCAGAGGGCCATCGCCTAGTCGGTCGGTGCTGAAGCGGCAGGAAAACCACACGACGAATCGTCACACCTCTGTTAGAAAAGAGTGCTCTCTGCCTTTGCAAGGAGGTACAAAAGGAGCTAAAATGTCAAGAAGTATCCTACCATTGTTTCAATTTCAGTACATCCACCAGTAGCATGATGACGTTTTTTCACCAACCAATTCGGCACCTCAAAACGCAAATCCTGAACAGGAGGCAGCTTGTGCATTCGCGCGCTGGCAGAACCTCAAGAAAACACCATTTCCATTGGGAGGGGAACCATGGGGGAAACCTGCAGCTTTTTTTTCTGCTTCAAGAATCGTGTTTTTTCCGCATGCTTCAGATTTGTGCCAAGAACTTGGGACTCTTTAGAGATTCCCCAAAAAGAATATCACCATCCTTGGCTCACCAAACGGGGCATTTTCACGCTACCTCGGCCTGCAGGTTCAGTGGTTTGTGGAAAAGGTTCATTTCCCGTTCAACCCCACTAAAAGTGCACAAGGAAAGGTTCATAAGGGTCAAATTGCTTATATATCAAGGCATTGGATAGTTGAAAAACACTTGAGTTTCGAGTTCCCTAATCCCTTTAACTTTACCAAAAATTACAAGAACCAATACAATCATATACAATTCATGAATGTCGAACTTACAAAAAAAAATATTGAGGCGATTCTGGACACAAAAAGTGAAAATATATTCCCCCCTTATCGACCCAAAAACACCATGGATGGCCTCCATTGGGCGACAACATTGGCAGTTTGGTAGACTTCACCTCACAACATGCGTCGGAGCTGCTCCAGCTGTTTTTCTCCAGCCTTTTTTGTTGCAGGAAAATGTTGTTTTTTCAAAACTGTTGCAGAACCAAAACCATGAAAAACTTTGAAGATCTTTGAAGAGATTTGTTTTGGATTCAATTTGTAGATGTTCATTTTTGGACCACAACCAAACAAAAAATTACGCCCCGAGTTTCGGCCTGGTCGTCTCTAAGGGAGGGAGCAGACTTGGAGATGCTGCTTGTCTTTGAAGGCAGCGATGGCATCATCGAGAAGTGACTCAGTCGTCGTTGGGCCGGGCATCGGGGAAAAAATGTTTAGCCACTGAGTGGGTCTGACCCTGAAACGATGGAAATTCCCTTGTCAAAGGCGGCAAGCCTCTATTGAACAAGGGCCCAACTCTTCAGTTTGGGGTGGTTGAAACCTGGTGTATCTGGAAATTTCGCCAAAATGTTGTTTTGTCTTGATTTGAGGAATTCAATCAATCCTGTCAACAATCGTGATTGTGGTTGAAAAACTATGGGTGTAATTTGGGGACCCTCCACAGGGAACAATCTTCTCATGGCTCACCCGAACAGACTGTACCACAAAGCATCACCGAAAAGGAGAGAAATCATGTAGAGTTCGGCAAAATATTGCCAATCATTTTATAAAAGATTGAAGAAACTCATCACCCCAACAAAGGGGACAAAAAAACATACAAAAAACCAACCCAGTTTCCAACATTCCCAGCTGAATTTACCCAAATTTTGGGTGAAATCTTCATCTTCCAACAGCCACGGCACTGAGAGGTCCCAGGCATTCCTTCAGTAGCCACCCTTGGTGGCCGATGCCTGGGGACAGGTGGACCTACGAAGATATACACACAAAAACAGTCTATGATGACATCAAAATGAATTATATATAGATTTAAATGAACTAGGTAGGTATACAATTGTATATCTTAAATATGTATTGTGTATATAGTAGATGGTATCTATGAATACGTATGTACATCTAAAACTGGATAGATCAAAATTGAGTTGATGCAGTTTTTTAGACTATTGAAATGACTCTATGTATAATGCACTGAAATTTCCAAGACCAACCTGACATCTGCATGATTCTGAATGCAAAGGAGTGTGAATGAAAACGATAATCCAAATATCCGAACTGACCATTTATGGCGGATCATGTTTTGTTTACAGTAACCTTTTGGAAAGTTCAGGGATTAGAACTGTGAATCAAATTTCAATTCATGCAGCAGGATGTAGCTTGTTGAATAAGAAGATGTTTTCGTAGAAGGGGTGTCGATGACTAATAAAAATCAAGAGATCAATTACGAACTCATCTCTGCTTTAACTGCACATCATGGGTTCACTATCAATTCGCGTAATTTCTTCAAAAAAATACACTGGGTCGTCATTTGACCCCTCATCCAAAAAGCACTGTTTAAGCACAAGTGAAAAATTGATCAAACTTCAGCAACACCTATTTTGGGTTATTGAATATAGATGAATATAGATGTATGGTGGGTCCCCCGGTTTCGACCTCAGAACTTGCTGGTATTTCCACTCTTTCTTGAATTTTTGGAGGTTGAATTTGTTGCACGTGTTTGATTCAAGTCCGTTTAGATTGTGTAGTATCACAGCAAAGTATAGGTAGCGGATTGATTACAAAAGAACGTTTAGTAAGTCAAACGTAGTGTTGGAATGTCATGTTTCGGAAAATCGAGGAAATCCACAAAGGAACCTAATCTTTTGGTTTCAGACCCAAAGATGTTCATTTTCTGTGAGTTTTGGTTTGTTCTTTTTGGTTTACTCTTTTTGTTTTGATGAGTCTTTTTTGTTTTTTGAAGGAGTTCGTACGTGAGACACTGCAAAAAACAATAACTCATGGCTTTTGTTCGGCTTTTGGTGAAGTTTTTGGTGAGGTGCTTGATTCAAAACTACTAGTACAAACAAGTCACAAAAAAGACTTGAGTTTTTTCGAGAAAGCTTCTGGATGACTTCCATTTTTTCTCAGTTGTATTTCAGCGATCTATCACACCAGTACAAGGCAGTCAAGATGTAGAAGACAAAGACTTCGATTAATACGGAGTCGTATTAAACAGGGTTGCAACAATGAAGATATGATTACATGGGTTTTATTGACAAAGGACGGATTTTGCTTGAAAAAAGAGTTGGATCAAAAATGACCTGTTTTGTTTTGTCAAAAGAAACAGTTTCGTTTTAATATGAGGAGCTGTATTGAAGAAGAAAACCCTCAATGACTATCAACCTTTCTGCAACAAGTTGTGATGTCACTTCAAAACATCATACCGATACCGGTCGGCGGAGGGGGGCCCTAGCAAATGTTTAACATATATATATATATAGCAGCCAAAAAAATATCTGCCCCATCCCATTATACTGGCAGCTATATAGGGATTCCCATACAAGCCCTACAAGATTCCTCATTATAGACGTTGGTAGTATCCCGATTATAAATCATTCAGCCAGGGGCCTGTTTTCGTGGCTCATATACATAATTACATACATATTCATGTACATAGAGAGAAAAAAGACTTATATAATATGAAAACTATATTGTGGCTCAGAATACAGTATATATACAGAGTGGCTCATATATCGTATATATATATACACACACATACACGTGTAAGACTAATTATCTGTATTACACACAATGGTATGAAATTATATTGTTACACATATATATATATGCAATACATATATTATCATACGTCTCATGTATATTAAACATTGAAATACAACAATTGCCAGTGAAACGGCCAACAACTTTGTTGTTTGCCTTTCCATTTGTCGTTAAAAAAAAAAAACGGCTCCACAGGGACCTCTTCCGCCGGACTATCCTGTCTTGAAACATGGTGGCGGAGCGAGCGATGGGTGTTGCTGCCGAAAATGGCTTGTCGGCTGGTTGAACCGTTGGCGTTTCTGGCGGTTGTTTGCCATTTTTTTTTCCGTAGTTTTGGGGGAAATACCCACTGAGCCACTTGCCTTTTTTGCTGGGAAACCTCTCACTCTTGTGACCTTTTATGGCTTCTAACAAATCTGATCACTCAAGAAACGGCCAAGCAGTGCTGTGTTTAAGATGTTCTTTAGGCTTACTTCCCAAAACAAAAAACTCAGCGGTCATCATATTCTGTACCTCCAGATCCGGATGACTTTGAACCAGCAAAAATCGGCCAAGTGAAAAGCTTGCAGGTGAAAAGAGATAGCAAATCCCCATGGCGAAATGATCACAAGTGTTTGTTTCAAGCCTTACTAGTCCGTGGTCCTTTTCACCTATGGTCAACTGAAAAACGTCAATGAAACCAATGTGTCTGCATGACATTGTTCCTTTTTTCGGAAGCATCTGGAACGGATCTGTTCTGCAAGTTTCCAGGGTCAAAAGCGCCATGTTTTGGCCCAAAAGTAAGGAAACTGACGCCAGATATGGCCGTCACTGTCCAATCTGAAACGTCTTTATCAGGGCAACTACCACCAGTAAGGTACCAGTGAAGACACACCTTTTCCGAGGCGCTTGCAGTTAGTTGCCTGGAATGATTTCCAGATTTTTCTTCAGTAGAGCTTTGTCTATTCAAGCAGACTCTGATTTTTTCAATCCAAGATCCACAAATCATTGCAAGTTGAATCGCATCTATGCCAATCACCCATTTTTTTTGTTTGGATCCTGGATCCTGTTTTTTTTTTTCGTATTTTGTATCTCACCTCTTCAAGGTGTTGAAGTTGAGACCTCTATTGTTTCGAGAACCCCGAAACATCTCACAACACCAGGTGTCTGGAGTCTGGTGAACTCACCTTCCACTCCTCCTTATGCTTCATCGGTCACTGCACCTGGAGGGAAAACAGCAAGGTGAAAAAAATACCGAGGGCCTTTAAAAACTGGGGACAACCGTCAAAAATGACTTGTTGGAATGCTGCTGAAACCCCTCTTCTTGAACACAAATGGTGCTTTTTTTTTAAGGCAAAGTTTGTTTGCCTTCAATAAATCTGCCCAAAAGCTAACCTTGGCACTCAAATTCCCCACACAAATCGCCATCCACAAAAATCTTCTGTATCTCTGGGGGATTTTGTTTTGAAGTATCATAGGGAAATTTGTTGGGGGTCCCCCTGAAAATGGTATGAATAATCAACCCCATATACACTTTATACAGTGGGTATACGTATATTCATTGGGTATATATCCCCTTTGGGTTTCAACTGGCAGGTTTTGATGGGAGCCCAAGGAACGGCAGTTTCTCCCGCTGGAGACGTCTCGGAGCTTCCAAACGTTGCAATCTGCGGAGGAGCTCCTCCGAACAAAATCGTTCGACTGGTGAGGATCCAGTCAGAAGGGACGGGTTGGGTTGTGGTTTTCTGGTTCATGCTTCATGGATATTGGTTTAACAGTTGTTCATGGATGCTTATTAAGATGAGATTCTTCAACATTGGTGATTTATGGATGGTTTTTTTTGGTTGGGTTAAATAGCAATCAAAAAAGGTGTTCAAGGGCTTCTTTTTTGCGAGTGACAACCTCCAGGTACCGGAGATTTTTGTTGCCCCCCTAGCCATGGGTCTGCACTACTGTTGATGCTTCAGAAATCCCAAACAACCACTGTTTTGGATGTATCCCAAAGTCTTAAAAAAATAATGGGATAAACTATATACCACCAACTGGTGAACTGGTAAACGCCGGAATTGTGAACCATCAACGGTAGCAACGATGTTGTTTGAACAGGTGCTAAAGAACCTTGGACCTGAGATTTCCCCAGGGTGGAGCCACGGAACCCTTCAAGATCCCTTGAGAGAGCTTCCCATGAAACGCTAGACTTTGAATCCATAACAAATTCACCAAAAAAAGGTCAAGGTTGGTGAGAAAAATCAGAAAAATCCCTAGAAATTCCAAAGTACCAAGCCAAACTAGAAGATTTTAAGATCTTAAACTAAATAAATTCCCTGCTTTCTGGTGGCATATATTTGGCATATTTCTCCAAGTCGGTCCTGTCGACTCCATCCAGCTTCGGCCCAAACTTCCAAATATTCTTCTCCTGCATTTTGCTTGGAATTGAAGCAAGTAACACTGAAACAAACACATATTATATATCATGTATATTTATATATATTCATGATTTATACATATTAAATATATATATAATATGTTCATAGTATAAGCTGTCCTGATATTTTCTATAGATACAAACGGCTGAAAATAGTTGTTTAATTATTCTTTCTGTATACATGACACGGTCACCATGGTTAATAATCTTGAGTTTTGTCAGAAGCCATGTTTCAAAACAACACCTCTGTAGTCCATGACTCACCCTGTGGACTACACGTTTCGCCCAAGCGTCGGAGATGGTGCCATGCATTTTCCATCTCCAAGGGGCTGTGCTGGGCGAAGATTGTATATCCTCAGCGGGAACAGATTTCAGTTCAAGGACCCTAATTCCAAAGAACACCTTTTAGGTCTATAAGTCGATTAATATGTACCTGGCAAGTAGATGGCGCAACTCCCATGGTTTATCATGGCCCCGAAAACTCATCCACCTTTTGGCAAGTTTGCGCCATCCACTTTCACTACTGTGTATATACAAAATATACACACTCTTCGTAAGCTCTTCGTCAAATCCAGGTGGTGGAAAATGGTTGAAAAGGAAACTTGCTGGGGGTTGGAACTCTCAACTGTTGATGGAAGTATTTCCTAAATCCTCCAGCTGCTGTCTCAAATAGAAAGTGTTATCGAAATCAAGGGAATTTATGGATAATGTAAACATGCACCTTCCATGTTCTTCACACCGCTTTTGATGGTATATATTTCCCATGTCTGAGAGTACAAAGGTCATCAGATTACCAACGTCTTCGAGCAAATGCCTTGAAACTTGTTTCCACATGTGCAATGCTTGATCCTCCCAATATTCATCATTTCAAGCGCAAAAAATATATTATATTTCCATATATATATTTCCTGTATCTTTCCACACCCCACATCTTTCCAACATATTTTTCCAACATATTCCCATCCCCAAAAACCCCATCATCTTCCCATCATCCCGGGCGTCGGTTCGCACGATGCACGGCACCACGTGCTGCCTGCAAACGCCAGAAGGCCTGCAAGCCCAGGTGCCGTCTGTCCAGGCTATAGCGTGGCGTACGCAGCTCCCGACCAACCCAGTACCTGCCGTGGTGATTGGGATGCTGTGGGCTTTTAACGAGTTGGTGGTTGGAAGTCTTCCTTCCATTTTTTGGGGTGAAAATTCCAAAAGATATTTGAAACCACCCAGTTTACTGAGTAACCAGCACCAAATCTGTTGGTTGCCTGCGTAAGTTTGGAGTTTCCCTCATTTTCAGACATGATCATCTTGCAGCTTCCAAAGGTCTTTGGGCGAAAAAATCCGTGGTTTTGCTTACAGAAGATACCGGAAGGCTTTTCGCCTTAAAATGTCGACAAAAACCCAAGCACTAGTCTTGAAGCACTTTCACTATGCTGCAGTCAAAAACATTGGGGCAAAATGAGTCTTCAAGCAGGTGACATCGGCTACCACAAATCTCTTGCCTCGCTGGCACACGTACTGCGAATCTGAAGCCCACGCTGCGCAAATCCTGTTGACTGCTTCAAGGATCCCTTCATGATCATCTTGTTGGGAGATGTGCCTTGCAATTTGTACAAACAATTGTTGGGGAGGATGTTGTTATCTTGTAACTTGTGCAACAAAATATCACCTTATCTTAGAGAATGTTCCCGAAATCTCAGCAAGTCACAGCTCCACTCACAAAACTTATAGCAGGTTAATTATCCTCAAACTCCAGGCAGCCAATGGGAGAAGTTGAAGCCCAGCAACCCGGGTCCTCAACCTTCGCTTCCATGGTCTCGGCAAAGACTTGGCCCAATTCTAACATGGCACCTCGTTTGGCATTCACCGCGCGTCGCACCTCCTCAGTTGGGTGGTTGAGAGACTAGTGGATAGAAAGATGAGATGCAACATGGTGTAACTGGATAATTTGACAAACGGTTTCACATTTGAATGCGTGGTGCTGGACTTGCTTCCAATATCGCCAATATCTTCGATGAATACCATGGAAAGAATATCTGCTATTCCATACCATCTGCTAAATCACCAGGTGGTCGCCGCCTGCAAGATGCGTTGCTGCCGCTTGGCCGTGCTGAGATCACAGGCCTTCCGCGCGAAGAGCTGAAAATAACCACCGCAACAGAGCGACACCACGTAGCCATGGCGTCGGCGGCTTGGGCCTTTCGGGGAAGCAGCTTGACATGTCCAGTTATCCGGTGCCATCTCCTGTCATTCACGCCCCCCCCCGGCCTGCACATACAGGCTGTCTGTGAACTGTTGTCTTTGCAATCTTACCTTAGGACACTAGCCACAATGACTTCAAACTTCAAACTGCCGCGATCTTAATTTACTCTTGTGTACTGATTACATCTGATTACTGTATAAATTGTATCATATTCTATCATTAACGTAATATATGACATAAATATATATATATATATATAGAGTTATTATTCTTTTGTTAATGGGCCAAAGATACAAAACAGGATGATCTCACACAACCACTGGTCAATGAATCTAATTGCAGCTTTGTCACGCTTCTTGTATGATGCGTCATCCTGTGAATCGACCCAGCAAATTCCAAGGAGACATTGACTATATAAGGACCATCCCAAGAGTACTACCATTTTCCCTATGATATTCATGTTCCTATTATATTGCATATCAGCGCATACCAGGTTTTTAGATGTTTCTAGATAGTCTGAAGTCAGCTTTGAGGAGTCTCCAAAAAAAAATGAAACCATGCAGGGACGGTCTCAAGAATTCCAAGTTATGACGTTTTGAGAGCAGGTAAAATTATTTTTGGGGGGGTATATTGTAGCCCGACATCCGACATTCTAGGAGGCATGGCGGTATAGCATTGGGTATAGCATTCAAAACTGCATTTATGCGACTGCCATGCCACCAAGTACAGTACCTGGACAACTCTTCGGTTTGCCTGGCAAGCTTTCTTCGAGTGCACCAGGACCCATCGTTCCAAAGCTAACCGCTGAGCCTGCATAGCGGCTATCCAAAAATATCCAATCGAATCGTTCAGCGAGTCTCAAGTCATTGCAACGAAACCGAAAATACCGAAACACCGGAAACACTCCCCCCCATCCCACCTTTTCTTGAACATATCCTTCACATCTTCCAACTTGAACTTCAACGTTTTCCAACCAAAATCTGGAAGTTGTTAAACAATTTCTTTCCCAAGCAATACAAATTTCGCTAAGTCGTTACAGTAAGTGAATCATGGACCTTCCCCCCAACATCTATGGGATTCCACCGTTTCACCATCAACACCCTCTGGGATTCACCCACCTCACTGAGGCGTTGCAGCATCTCTTGTCGTTGCTGCTGGCCACTCAGTCGCAGCTGATGATACAGCCGTGCTTCCAAACACTTGGACCTGACAAACTGTAGGGAACTAAGCTGTGAGGTTTCAAGCTGAGGTTTGTGTTGGGTGAGTGATAGCCGCTTCGGAAATTGATAGATATCAAAATGATATCAAAAAAAAGGCAGCACTGCAACACTTGAGTTTATCATTTGGTTTTTCGGGGTCTTGGAGAACCTATTACAGCAAGCATGTCACATTGCATCACTGGCTTTCCTTCAAAAACATCAGTTCCTTGCCCCCAAGCACTTACATCTCTGAATCAACGCGACCACACCATAACCACACCTGCTGCGCACAGCAAGCTTCCGTGGCCGATGCACCTGGCAGCAAGTCTCATCTCATGTCATGATCAAGTCGGGGGTGTACTGAAACGATTCGTTTTTCGCCATCCGTTTTTTGGATCTTTTTTGGACAACGGCCAAGAAAACTCCGTTCAATTCAATTCTGAATGGTTGAAACCTCGGGGATAAAATATCCATCATCTCCCCGGGCCGACGGAAAAACCTGCGTGATATGCATTGAGAGGCTTAGCCGGGAAGTCCCAACAAAGCCACACCTGGCGGGCTTTGAAGATGGGCCGATGTAACTGGAAGGAACGACGTGTTGTTTTGGGCTGGATAAAAAAAATTGAATTTGGGAATTTTTTGAACTGTAAAGTGATGCGGACCTGGTTTGGTCATTGTTTGATGGGATTGGAAGAGCTCTAAGTCTTTTTGTTGATAAAGTGATCTCATTTGGTTTGTGATCAAACCTTCATAGATCTTCAAAACGTAAACTGAGAAACCATCAATGACAAAGAAAGTATGCACAGGTGCACACATGCAAAATTTCTAAGTTTCAACGTGCGACCGCACAAAACACATGTCAGGCGTTGCTGGCCACAAGGAAAGCGGCTATCGCTATGTGAGGCACCTGGTTCTTGGCAGTTCCGAGGGAAAGAAATGATGAAATCATCCATAACTAGATGATGGTTGCAATTCTACAAATGAAAAGTGAATGATCATATCATCCATGTTTATTTCAAGCAACCATCAAACATAGATTCCAACTTACTGTACTTTCAGAATTACATTAGTAAATGGTGCTTCCATGTCAAAGTCATGGCAATCCCTGGGCCAATGGCTTCCCCTTTGGCATCTTTGGCCATCACTGCACACCTCGCACCGGTGCCAACAGGAAGGTCACGGTGGGAGCCACACCAACAAAACCATTGCTGTGGATTTACACACACACACAACCACAACAACAACAAAAAAAAAAAAACACATGATCATATCACCACCCCCTTAATGGGGGGGAGGGTCAAAATGTAACAGTACATTTTAACGTCTGTAAAACATCGCGTTTGGAAAATTGAAAAAAAATCAAAAAGGACGTCCCATCCCACCGATCACCCCATTTTTTTANGAAAGCAAAAAAGTATTGTACTGTTACATTTTGACGTCCCCCCCCCCCCAAATCGGGTAACTAAGGGGGTGGTGATCATGATCATACAATATGTGTGCTACATCCTCAAAAAAAAGAACAGCTCCTCTCCGTTTTGGAAGTTCTCCATCCAGCTGGAGGAGGCTAGATGTGAAATGTTTGAACTCTACACCCCCCGAAGATCAACATGGAAACCAATGAAAATCATGGTTTAAAAAAAAGGGGGTGGAATTTCCTCTTCCAGTGGACTTAAGTTCAGGTTCCATGTTAAACTTTGGGGGGTGAATTGAACATCTTCTTCAAATCCTTGCAATACTCGACAAAAAAAAAAACACAACAACATCAGGTTCCTTGAGCTGTGGCACATCAACATCCAGCTTGGCGGGGCATCCTGATGGAAAAATCAACATCCAACAGCTCAGCACGGCGCGTTAAAAAAAGGTTTGAACTTTGCCATACGGGTGTTTCTGAAAATAATGGTACCCCCAAATCATCCATTTAAATAGGGTTTTCCATTATAAACCATCCATTTTGGGGTGCCCCTAATTTTGGAAACACCCATAACATGGGGTTGGCCATCTTTGGCCCAATGAAATGAATAGATTCCAAGGGCGGCCTTCACCGGGAGATCGATACATTTCGATCTTCCAGCGCTGTCAGGATGTTGTCGTCACTGGGAAGTATCATACTACCTGGTTTGGTGCGGTTGAATTATCGAAAGGAAGGAGTAAACATGAGTAAACCCACAGTTTCTCCCCCCAAAGAAATAGGTATCATTAATGTTCGCAACAAAGGTCGCCAAAAAGAAAAGCTTCACTTTGGATTTTCGGCCAAAAAAAAAACTCCTGGACTTTGGGTGTCATGTTCACATTTGTCACCAAGCCATATGTTGCAACGAGCCTAGTGGATGAGACTCATGGATGCACTCTATTTGGATACACCCCTGAAGATTAATATGGAACATATATAATCATGGAGGCTTGGAAGATCATTTTCCTTTCTGAATGGGTGATCTGTAGGTTCCAGCCGTTAATCTTCCAGGGTGTATCATCATTTTCAGATTCCAAGAGTGGAGTATGGTACTGGGAAATGATTGATCTCAAGGAGGCAAGGCACCGGCAGTACTACCACCACCTGAGCCATGAAAAGGGATGACAAGTATTGACCATGGTGTGTGTCCAATCATCCTCATTTACTGTAATTGAATGATAGGCTTGTCTTGCAATTTTGCAGAGTTTTTGGCACCCAGCACTATTTGCGTGTAGATCCATTCAATCAAAGTAATGTGCCTCACTTCTCCAAAGAAAGAGACAATAATTAATATCACAATAGGCTTTACTTTGTGCAGTGTGTGGTTCTATGGGAAGAAACTCATTTTGGGGGGGGATTTCAGAACACCGGGGGAGATCTTTTGATGGGATCAAACCTTTTTCTCACCACAGCCGGTTCCCACTGAGATGCACACCACTACAGGATCAGGTACTACCACCTAGGGAAAATCTCGGAGGAAATTTCGCCAACCCGAATCTTGAGTTGAAAACCCCTCACGAAAAACCTGAGTTTCCCCGACACTCCGAGGCACCTTGATTTCCCAATGGTGACGGACCTCATCGTCAAGGCGTTGGGATTCAGCATTGGGGCCCGGTGCTGAAAGGCCTTCCTGTTGAAAATCCCCGAAAATGATGCCGGGATGAAGTAACTGAAAAAAATTACCCCAACCAAAATCCCAAACCACCAACCGCCCCAACCCGAAGAAACCAACCCAAACTTTTGGGCTGGAATGGATTCACCGGAGATCCATAAGCCATGGTGAGCTGTGGACATCGGAGCAGCTTGGGCAGGACGTTGTGGTCTTTGCAACTTGGGACCTTGGCAGCTGGGAAGTCATGAACGAAACCATGGGATTTCGATTTTTGAGTGATTTTCTCAACCACAGTTTGGAATGACAAATGGATTATCTCATCTGAACTACCAATAATTTTTATCTCCGTTGGCACAAGTAAATACCTGAGCTGCCAACATCATGCTGAACCTCGGTTCGATGGCAATGTTCTCCCGTACCAGGCGCGGGAGTTGAGAGTTGTGAAAACTCCTAATTTTACTGGGAAAAATTCAAGATTTGGAATTTGGACCACATTGTTTGTAAGATCTTGTAAATAACTTCGTAAGTAAGTGGATATTAGATGGTGAAGGGACTCTTGAGTTCCTTTTGAGAAGTCACAAAGCTCATCTTTCTACCTTTCCTAATGAATCTTGACCTGTCTTTTTGGAAGGAAAAATATCCTACCAAAATTACCCACTTAACAAGCAGAATTGAGAAGTACTCGCAGTATCCAACAACGCATGAAATGTCCCACCAAATGCCAGCAGCCATCTCAAATCGATAAACATCGCCCCAGCACTAGGAATCCACATCAAATAGCCGTAGCCTTTGCCAAGCAACATTTTGGTTAGGGAAATCCCCTGCAAAGCAGTGAGGTGTTGGATTCGCGATGCGGTCGATGGACCACACTTTCAGCAGCTGTTTGCCAAAAAAATTGCAGGTGTGCAAAGACTCAAACCAACTCAGTCGTTGCATCTGGTCTGTTTTGCCAACGCTGATCTTTGCTAAATGGCTTTCACAATGCTTATCACGTTTCTAGGGCTTTTAAAGAAGCTACACCCCTGAAATTTAACATAGCCCCTAAAATTAGGCAATCCCAAAAGGAAACTCATCTTCCAACCATCATTTTTTCACTTAGCTTGGTCAGCCTGGTCTTGAAACACTTCCCCCTCAAGGACTAGACCTTCCAGCTTCAGATCTGGAATTGCCATTTCTTGATCTTGATGGATCTTGGGGGAAAAAAACTGAAATCCTCCAAGTTTGGCCATCTAAAAGTTACACTTCACAAACAAATTGAATCAAACTGACGCCCTTTTTTTCTATTTCGTGGCGTTTCACCAACGCCCATCACAATAGCGGCACGCCAGCAGAAGGAGTGCTCGGCTTGGGAAGGTTCGACATCCTTAAAAAAAGCACCGGTCCGGACCGGTCCCTGTTTAAAAGGCCCTTTAAAAAAAACAACAAAAAATAAAAATCATGCATTCAAGGTGAAATTCATGTGTGATCCTTTCATACACAGTAACCATTGACATTCATTGATTCATCACATCCAACCCTGCTGGTTCCAAGTATCCCAATGGTCGCTTCTGCGGCCTTCGCCGCCTGGCAAATGAAGGTCTTTTTTTTGGGATTCCCTACTAAAAAAGGTGTATCCTGGTAGTGACTGGCTGGGTAAATCCGGTAAATCCCAGGTTATGTTGCAAATGTTACAACAACTACCCATCATTTTGGAGTTTGGATGACCAGTTTTGTTTAGGGACACTGATTTAATGATGATTCACCTCCTTGTTCCAAAAAAGATCATACAAAATGAGGATCTGCCTGCGTTTTCCTGCGGGAAAAATCCCAAAGAGGTGAACATACATTTGTTGTCCGTAGCTTAAGAGAATCCGTTCACAAGGATCTTTGGGCGGTGACTCTACGCTAGTAAAGTAACAACGACAACGACAACGACAACGACAACGACAACGACAACGACAACGACAACGACAACGACAACAACAACGACACCCACAACAACAACAACAACAACAACAACAACAACAACAACAACAACAACAACAACAACAACAACAACAACAACAACAACAACAACAACAACAACAACAACAACAACAACAACAACCAACAACAAAAACCATCAGCAATCAACAATCAACAATCAACAATCAACCTTCAACAATTAATTAAAAATCAACAATCAACAATCAAGAATCAACAATCAAGAACCAACAATCAAGAATCAACAGTCAACAGCCAACAGTCAACCATCAACACTCAACTCTCAACAGTCAACAAACAACTTGAACTCTCCACCTAAAATGAACCAAAAAAAGCCACGACAGTATATCTTTTTGACATGTCGCCCCTTCCCATTTTGGCACTTCCCCCCATGGGATCTTTGGCCTCTCGGAGCATGGCATTGAAATCCTGCTTGTCAGAATCTGGACCTCCAGGTAAAGGCTCATCAACCAAATTTTGCTCCAAACGCATCTTTGTCAAACATGTAGTTGTATAAAATATCAGTTTGGTTACCATCTCACTACAAACATGATTGGATTCATTAAAGACTCTCCACCTCTAGTAAGTAAAATGAAAATTCTATCTACGTAATATTTCCCATATCTTGGAGGTACCTTCCATTTGAGATCCAACTGGGCCGCCTTGTGGCTCCGCTTGCGGCACCGCCGGCGCCGTGGCCGGCACAGGTGGTGCCGCGGGCGCCGGTGCCGGTGGCGCAGCGGGTCCAGGGTTCGGGGCCACCGGCGGCGCCATGCATGGAGCAGTCCTGGTGGGTTTTTGTTGGGAAATGGCAAGGTTGGCACCCAACAAATTTTTTGGGCGGGAAATCTTTCCAGGGAATTGACATTTGTAAAAATGTCCAGGGATTTGTTTTTTTCGAAAAATCTCCCCACCCAAATGGGAAAAGTTGGAACAAAAATCATCTTCAAACCCATAGATTTACGATGATTTGCGGAGTAAGAAACCATCCAAGGCAAGGCCTTTTCAATCACAATGACCAAGCAATTTTGTTCCAGGAATGTATCCCGTACCAACCATCCAAGACAATGCTGAGATTTCAATTTTGGAAAAACCTGCCATGTATCTGAAGAGAAGAAAATATCGCACCCAAATGAAAGGTCTGATTCTTGATAACTCTTCAGATGTGAGTGACATCATGTCAAGAGATTCAAACAAGCCAAAGAACATCTTTGGGAAAATCCCACCCAACCCAGCAACATGTGTCACCTCCAATCATATCAGTTTGGTCTTGCTCAGAGAAAATCCATTCTTTTCCTTGCTTCACTGTTCCCGGCCCCAAAATAATTTTAAAGATAGGATACCATTTTGATGAACACGAAATTAACAATAAAAATCGACCAGTTGAGATGAAGTGTCCGCTTTTTTTGGGTTGAATTTTTTCGTTTTACCACCATCCGGTGGTCAAAACCCCCAAATTTGCCCAAGTTTCTGAGGAAAGACTGGCTGAGGGGATGGTGCCGGTGGACCTCAAATGGGGCCATGTGAAGGTAGCAGGTTAGTTGCTATGTTAAACAACCGGGGAGGGCATTTATTTTACCAGGAGGAAGAATCAAGTCTTATGTGGGTATAGAAATGGGATGCTATTGAAATTTGGCGTTCAAGAAGAAAAAAATCTCAACCACTCAACATGTTGGTAGAAATTACATGAAGATAAATGAAAAAAACAACAACAAAATGTTGCATCAAATTTCACATCTCCATGCCTCCCCCACCAACCC